>MU694835.1:126567-137077 GCA_026770625.1 Nicotiana glauca | reverse complement strand
TCGGGTGCACATTTATGTGACCCAAATCCAAATCTCAACGGAGTCGAAATACGTCAATAACCACGGGTACATTGACGTGACGTGGTTCGAGATGTGTTTTCATGACGTTGCAATTCTCTTTAAAATAATGATAATATTAAACGCGGTTAAAGGCTAAAATTTGCACATAGGTTTGAGCATGTTTAAAAATCAGATAAATAAGCCGACTATGACAGTTAAGCGACCGTGCTAGAACCACGGAACTCGGGAATGCCTAACACCTTCTCCCGGGTAAACAGAATTCCTTATTCGGATTTCTGATTCGTAGACTGTAATACGGAGTCAATTGTTTCCTCGATTCGGGATTCAAACCGGTGACTTGGGACACCATAAATCTCTCAAGTGGCGACTCCAACTCTTAATAATAAATTCCGTTTCGATTGTCCTTTAATTGGAAAAACTCCCTTTACCACGCCCCTTCGCGGGATGCGGGCGTAACGCCAAAAGGAGGTGTGACAGCTCTGGCGACTCTGCTGGGGACTAAAACCCAGAACTTTGGTTCAGGGTTCAAGAATTCGAGCTTGGTATATTTGTTGTATTTGGAGTGTATATTATCTGATTTTCTACATGTTCATGCTATATGTGCTAAATGCTTTACCACTTTGATATTATTTGAACTGTATGTATAAAATGTGCCGAAACCCCTCTCTTCTATCTCCTGAGGAGTGCACGCTGGTCGTGACTTCTTTCTGTTAGTGTCATATTCCAAAAGTAGAACGAGGATTTGGAGGAGTTGCAAAATTGGATGGCCTTTTGGTTACCGGTACACAGCTCCCACCCTCGGCTCGAGTTGTCCGCTCGAGTAAGCCAGGTCTAGAACAAATACCCAGGATAAACCTAGTATAACAAAACCTCATGCCGGATCCCTAGTAGGAACGCTTATTTGCATCATGTTGCATTCGACTTAGGGGACTCAACATAGGGGTTGGGTCCGTCTAGGACAGGTAATGAAATAAAAAAGGCCATCCTGCTGCATCTTGTTTGTTTTGCGCATTTATTTGCTTCAGACTTGCATGCTGACCGGCTTGTGAAATCGGGAATTTTGAAAAATTGTGAAAAAGAAAAATAGCAGTGTAGAGAGATAACTACTTATTTTTAGAAAAAAAACCAATGCCTAAGTAGTGTCGAAACTCTGTCGAAATTTTGGGAAAATAAAAAAGAGGAATGTTTTTTTTTAATTTGATTTATTTGAAAAAAAAACAAAAGAAAAGAGTCTTGTTTTCAAATTCGGTTCTATTGGACAGAACTACGCTGGTTTGATTCTCACCGGATGTGAGATACGTAGGCAACCCTCATCAGGTCCAACCTCCCCTTTTTGCAAAAAATAGCCAAAAAATGTCAAATTCTAATTTTGTTATAAATAAGTCGGGCGATGCCGTCCTTATCGAATATAGCCGAATGTTCCCGAAAGGGACGCCGGAAGGCTAACTTTGCATGAATGACCGCTTTGGGTCAGGTTTTGATTTTTGACCCTCACAGCCTTAAAATCTTCGTCCCCGAGGCGCTAAAAGGCCGTATTTGCAATACCGAGTCATTTATTTTAGTTTAGAAAGCAAGAAAAAGAGTCTTGAATAAATTAGGTGATGCCGTTTGTCAAAAATAGCCGAATGTTCTCGAAAGGGACGCCGGAAGGCTGACTTTGCATAAACAGCCACTTTTGGGTCATTTTTAGATTTCGGTCGGTTGACCCACATAGCCTTAGAATCTTCGTCCCCGAGGCGCTGAAAGACCGTGTTTGTAATATCGGTTTTTATTTTAAAAAACAAGAAAAAAGAGTCTTAAGTAAGTCGGGTAGTGCCGTTTTATCAAAAATAGCCGAATGTTCCCGAAAGGGACGCCGGAAGACTGACTTTGCATGAACAGTCACCCTTGGTCATTTTTAGGGTTTTTGACTGGTTAGCCCACACATCCTTAAAATCTTCATCCCCGAGGTGCTGAAAGGTCGTATTTGCAAAACCAGGACTTTTGTTTTAATTTGAAAAAAAAAAGTCAAGGAGCAAGTGAATGCCGTTGTGATTTTTGGTCAAAATAAGCCGATCCAGCTTCGGCAGTGTATTAAACTGTTCTTGTCGAAATAGCCTTAGAATATCTTTCAGTTGTCGAAAGGCTATTTTCGTAAAAGAACGGACAAGTTTGTAAAATAATCCTTTCCGGCCTCAAAATTCATGTGAAATTGAGAAGGGACCACGTTTGCAAAAATAGCCATTTGGTTAAAATTGGCATATAGGGGAATCTGTCAGTCTGTTTTTTTTATTTGTATTTCTTTTGATTAGAGTATGTGGATTGTTTAATGTTCAAGTTTGTTCTCGTCTTTCACCAGAGTCTGTTAGTTCAGTCTAAGTTTGTCAGTTTTTTTTTTATCATTGTAATCAAAGTGTTTTACTGTGAAAAGTTAAAAATTCCAAAATATGTTTTATTGTTTTCATTGGCCCGAACTACGCAAGGTCTGATTCATGCGGGGTCATGATACGTAGGCAATCTCCATAAGATTCGACCACAACCAAAAAAGCAAAAAAAAAAATGAAAAATAGAAAAGAAAAAAAAATGAAATGAAAAAAGAAAAGATGTTAATAATGAGGACCGACTGAGTCCATTCTAACATGTTTTGCTTTGAAAATTGAGTTGGTTGGTTTGTGGTGATCTGGAAACACAAGATCCAGGAAAACCTGATTGAGATCCAAGACAATTGAAATATTTATGAGCCATAGCAGCACGGAAGAGGAAGAAAAAAGCGAAAGCAATTAAAATATGTTACCTTTGCATCTTGTAATACCAACTTTATCGAATAAGGTATTTGAGGCTTGTAGCGATCCGTGATTCCCACATTCGAACTACTCTAACTTTTAAATTTCATTGCATGGAGTTGCTTGAAATTTGTCCAATGTCATGACGTTTTGTAGCCATATTTGCAAAGTTATGTATTCGGACCAAGGCAAAAAGAGAATAGAAAAAGAATTAAAAGGAGCTGCATAAAACTGTTGATGTAGTTATGAAGAAAGTGGATAAGTTATGGAGTTATGTTAGGATACCCATGTTTGGGAGGATGATCGTGATTTTTTTTAAAAAAAAAAATTGTTTCTTCCGATTTATTTGTGAAATCTATCTATATTGCAAAAGGGCAAATTCCAAACATGGGAGTCAACTCCAAACGTGGATTACAGTAAAAAAAAATAGAATTTTTAGGTTTAACAAATTAGAAGAAAAAAAAAAGATACCAACAAACGTGGGAGTCAAAGTAGATGTATACTAAATTGGATGTTTTAAAGTTTGTGGACTTTTATAAAAAAATTAAAGAAAATCTCGGACAACAAATATGTGAAAGTTTTAAACGTTTAGAACTTCTTTTAACAAATTTTAAAAAACGCAGAACAAACATGAACGTTTTAAAAGTGTGAACTTCCTTTAAAAAATAAAAATATATATTTAAATTTTAAATTATTTTTTAACCTCCAAAGTAGTTGGAGGTTTGTCCTAAAATTGGACACAGGTTTAATTTTTGTTTTGACACTTGGCATAATAATAACACTTTGCTTCTCCTATTCTATATAGATAGATAGTTAAACATTTTCCTGCCTCATTGTTGTTCATTTTTCTCCTTTTAGTTAATGTTTGTTATGTTCATTTTTCTCACAAATATTGGGTCATATAACAGTTGAACTTGGATATTGTGTGAACAACAGAACAAGCAAATCCAAAAGTACTTGTGACTCGTTAAAGAAAATGATGGGATCAGAGGGCTCTGAAAAGGATCTCGTAGTGACTCAAATTAGTGTTGGTGGGTTTGACAATGATGTCAATGCGAAAATGCTTTCAGAATATCTGGAAGAACAAGTTGGACAAGTATGGAGATGTAGATTAAAGATTTCAGCCACCCCTCCTGACTCTTACCCAACTTATGACGTTAATGCAGAGAGGGTGCAAAGAATGAAAGATTACAAAAAAGTGGTACCTCATGCATTCGTTCATTTTGCATCTTCAGAGTCCTCAAAGCATGCTCTGGCTGCTGCTGGGGGTAATGATCTCATATTAGGAAAGAAGCCTTTGATCGTTAGTTTGGGACCTGAGAATCCCTATCGTCTGAATCAGCAGAGAAGAACTATCATGCCCTTTAAATTTTCAGATGTTAGTGTAGAGATGGGAGTACTGGTTAGTAAAGATGACTTTGTGGTTGGTTGGAGGGGACCTCGTACTGGTGTTGACTTTCTTGTCGACCCATTCAACGGGGCATGCAAAATACTTTTCACAAAGTATACTGCTTTCTCTTTCAGGGGTGAAGCCAGACATGCCATTATAAAATGCAATTTCAAGATTGAGTTTTTGGTAAGGGAAATCAATGAGATAAAGAAATGTAAAGACTCTACGTCTTTGGTAATACTGTTGCAGTTGGCTTCATCTCCATTGGTTTTCTATAGAACTGCTGATGATGATATTGAAGAATCAGTTGCATTTGACTTGTTAGACGATGATGATCAATGGATCCGTACCACAGACATTACAGGTAGTGGAGCCATTGGTAGGTGTAATACCTACCGTATTTCAATTCGGCCTCGCAATGGTCCTAACTTTGAGAATGCCATGGCATATTTCAGTTTTCATAGGGTGCCCATGGAAGAAATGTGTAACCGGAAGATGCTCCGGGTGAGGGATGAGCCTGATTTTGGGGTGTCCATGTCAGATCCTTTCTTCTGCTTCCAAAATGAAGGTATAAGCTTTAAGGTCATGTTTCTGGTGAATGCGGTTTTGCACAAAGGCATAGTTAATCAGCATCAAATGACTAATGAATTCTTTTACTTACTTAGAAGTCATCAGGAGGAGGTTAATTTAGTTGCACTGAAGCACATGTTTTCTTACAAATGGCCTGTCAATGATGCTATTCAGAAGTTAGTAGGCATCCTGAAATGGCTGTTGAAAAACCCTAAACTTCTCGAGAGAACTGGAGAGTTGGATGATATTGTAGAGGTAAGGAGATTGGTTATCACCCCAACCAAAGCATACTGTCTTCCACCGACTGTGGAGCTTTCCAACAGAGTCCTCAGGAATTATAAACATGTTGCAGATCGATTTTTGCGAGTTACATTCATGGACGAGGGCATGCAGAACTTGAATAGGAATGTGCTGACATACTATGCTGCTACCATTGTGAGGGAAATCACATCAAATTCAAATCCCCAGAGAACTGCAATCTTCCAAAGGGTGAAAAGTATTCTGAGTAGAGGATTTCATTTGTGTGGTCGAAAGTACTCCTTTTTGGCATTCTCAGCTAACCAGCTGAGGGATCGTTCTGCCTGGTTTTTTGCAGAAGCCCCTAAAATTAGGGTGCCCGGCATCATAAGCTGGATGGGGAGGTTCAGTAACAGGAATGTCGCCAAATGTGCAGCTAGGATGGGTCAGTGCTTTTCATCAACTTATGCAACAGTGGAAGTCCCTTCAGGTGAGGTTAACTCAGAGCTTTCAGATATTGAAAGAAATGGGTATGTTTTCTCTGATGGAATCGGCATGATATCAGCAGATCTAGCTGTAGAAGTTGCAGAGAAGCTGCATTTAAGTGTCAACCCTCCTTCTGCTTATCAGATAAGATATGCTGGTTGTAAAGGTGTTGTTGCTTGTTGGCCGACAAAGAATGATGGCATCCGCCTTTCTCTGAGGCCAAGTATGAAGAAATTCGACTCAAATCACACTATCCTTGAAATATGCTCTTGGACGAGATTTCAACCTGGTTTCCTGAACCGGCAAATAGTAACTCTGCTCTCTTCCTTGGATGTTAAAGATGGAATATTCTGGGAAATGCAAAAAGAAATGATATCAGGGTTGGATAAAATGCTCGTGGATTCGGACGTGGCTTTTGATGTCATCACAGCTTCATGTGCTGAGGCAGGAAATACTGCAGCTATAATGTTGAGTGCAGGTTTTAAACCTCAAAGTGAGCCTCATTTAAGAGGGATGCTCTCTAGCATAAGAGCTTCTCAGCTTGGGGACCTCAGGAATAAGGCAAGGATATTTGTTCCTTCGGGAAGGTGGTTGATGGGCTGTTTGGATGAATTAGGTGAGCTTGAGCAAGGCCAATGCTTTATTCAAGTGTCAAGCCCTTCTTTGGAGAATTGTTTTATTAAGCATGGTCCGAAATTTTCTGATATAAAGAAAAATCTTCAAGTAGTAAAGGGCCTTGTTGTAATTGCAAAGAACCCGTGTCTTCATCCCGGGGATGTGAGGATTCTGGAGGCTGTAGATGTTCCTGGTTTACGCCATCTGTATGATTGTCTGGTCTTTCCTCAGAAGGGGGATAGACCACATCCAAATGAAGCATCAGGAAGTGACCTGGACGGTGACCTCTACTCTGTGACTTGGGATGAAAATCTCATCCCACCCAGTAAGAAAAGCTGGATCCCGATGAACTATGAACCTGCGGAAGCCAAAAAGTTGGGTCGTCAAGTTAATCATACGGTAGCTACCCAACAATAATTATATTTCTTGCAGCTTTGGTTCATATCTTCCTAATTATTTGGTTAGCTTTTTCAGATGCTTATAAGTTTGTTTTGCAACATAATGTTCATTTGGTTAGAATGTTGATGAAATATTTATAAGCCTTCTAGAAAAGCTACCATTACTTTTTTTAGCTAATATTTGTATTTAACAACTGTTTTTGTTCTTGTTGCATAAGTAAGATATACTTGTTTCTCACTTTTCTTGTCTTATGAGCCCCAACTTGACGCTTCTCTGATATGTGTATTTTCCTTTTTATGGTAAGTTGTTTGCATTTGATCATATTTAAGTTGTTTAGTTTGTCCGTAGTTGATTTAGTTGTAATAGAAGAGGGAGACTCTTTTTCTGTCGGCACAGTCGCTAGAAATAAAAAGTTAAAGCAAAAGACACTTGTAAAGATCTTGTGCTCTTCATGGCTCAAATATTTGTGATTATTTGTGCTATAAGGCTATATTCAAAACTTTGCGCTTGATTAGAAATTTAAGTCTACTTTTTGGAACTTGTTATTGGTTGGATCATTTAACTGGTTGCCTAATATTAGTTTATTTTTTATTTTTCACGTGCGGTATTTATTCAGTTCTAAAAATCTTTTGCTCTGTTTTACAGGACATAATAGATTTTTTTTCAAAAAACATGGTCCAAGAGAGTCTAGGAGAAATCTGCAACGCACATGTGGTTCATGCTGACCTCAGTGAATTTGGAGCTTTGGATGAGAAGTGCCTAAAATTGGCAGAGCTTGCTGCTCTAGCCGTTGATTTCCCCAAAACTGGAAAACTTGTGACCATGCCGTTTGACCTCAAACCAAAATTGTATCCCGACTTCATGGGGAAAGAGGAATTCCAATCATACAAGTCAAAGAAAATTTTGGGCAAATTGTATAGGCAAGTGAAAGATGTATGTGATACAGAGGGTGAAGGACTTGAGCTTGTCCCAAACGACATCCCATATGACTCTAGTCTTGAGATCCCAGGATCCACAGCTTTCATAGACGATGCATGGAACAGCAAATGTTCTTATGATGGTCAGTTGCATGGACTTTTAGGGCAATACAAAGTTAACAGGGAAGAAGAGGTGGTTACTGGACATATATGGTCCATGCCGAAGTACAGTGCTAAGAAGCAAGGGGAGTTAAAAGAGAGGCTGAAGCACGCATATAATACGCTGAGGAAGGAGTTCAGGAATGTCTTCGAGCGTATGGAGCCTGATTTTGATCTTCTTCCCGATGATGAGAAGAATGATATGTATGAAAGCAAGGCATCTGCATGGTATCAGGTCACCTACAATCCTCATTGGGTTGCTAGATCACTGGAGTTGCAATTGCCAGATGCTGTCTCAAGTACTGTAATGTTAAGTTTTGCATGGATTGCAGCAGATTACCTTGCTCGAATTAAAATTAGGCACAGGGGATTGCAGTATTCCGACTCTACCAAGCCAATCAATTCCCTTGGAAGGTATCTTGTTGACAAAATATGATGCTCATCAACTCTCTGGCTGCAAGGCCTCTCTGCCATTGTCAAACCTGGTTTGATATCCTTTAGGACCTCCTAATCCTCCTGTTTCCTTACGTTGATCTGTTATTATATGTAATTTCATCCTTGAGTTTGCCTGCTGATACTGGTGATTTGCTTGTTGCTTTAGTTTTCTTGGAATAGTTCTCATATATTTTTGGTTTTTATGAATGTTTTCGCATTTCAGAATTGTCTCACGAGCTTGTAATTTCATTTTTCTTTTATTATTCTTGGTCAGAAAGAAAGACTTTGTCATGTTTAATCATATTAAAATGCGATAACAAGGAACAGGAAAGGATGGAGGATATTTTGTTGCTGTTAAGTTATATATTATCCCATGTCGCCACGTGCGGGTGTAAAAGTCATCCAACAGAGCTTCTTAATTGAACTGCTTTACCTATTGCTTTGAGATTTTGAGTTGGAAGTTCAGATTTTTTTCATATGGTACCAAAGTTAACCGCTCAGTTTTGAGCTCTCTGTTTGGCATGATGATCTGTAAAGGGTTTTAGGAAATGCAAATCATTTCAGACCACATGGTTTGTTGTCAACCAAACAGAAGTGCCCTTCAGTTTTCAACCTTGTTCTTGAAACTCACTTTCTTCCCAAGCCACATGAAATATAGGACACTACTTGTACAGCAGCAATTAATGGGGTCAAGAACTGTCCCAGTGGATTCTAGCTGGTTAGGTGGACCAAGTCTTAAAACCACACATGTCCTATCTGCCCTAAATTTAATGCAATTGTTTCCCATCTAACACAACTCTTTCGCAGGGTTTCTTTCCCTTCCATTGAGCATTGCACTTTTTCAAATTGTTGGAAATAAGACTTAGATGAGAGGAGTCTTAGCCCCTACAAGATTGAGCTCAACAACAACAACCCAGTAGAATCCCACAAGTGGGGTCTGGAGAGGGTAATGTTACGCATACCTTGCCCTTACCCCTACCCTGTGCTGTGGGATAGAGCCCTACAAGAATGAGCTCTTCTTTCGTATTCATGGACAAGGGGAGGACTTCAAAATATAAATTAGAAAAGGAATTGTCCTACTTATTTTATTTCCTGGTAAGGGAAAATGGTAGAAATATAAAGTCTGCAAGATATAAAAGAAGGGTCTTGGAGTAATTCATATAATCGTGAACCGTGGATCTCTGTCTGATACTATGGATGATGGTATCCCGTGAAGGCGCATTTTGTGTTAGAGGATTAAATGAGCTTAATTAAGAAATCAGCCACTTTATGGTATTATTATTACGCATCTTCATATACATACATCTGATCATATAAGGAGTGAGATATGGCCAGTTGAATATTCAACTTTTTAGGCCAGATTATTGTAGATTATGGTATTTAGGGAAGACACCTTCAAAGAACTATAACTGGTCTAAGGATACCTAATTAACTATGTACTACATCCCACATTTGCTATGATGCTATCATTTAAAGTGGGAAAAAGAGGGAGAGAGATCATTAATAGGTGCAGAAGAAAATGGAGAATTACAATTGAGTAGCTCTTCAACCATCTGCATAGCAGCTCTGTTTTCTTCATCCAATGGCTTACTAATTCCAAGTTCAGAAGAAGATGAAGAGGATGTCGAACCAGAGGATGATGATAGAGACCAAGAATTCATACTTTCGTGGCTCTGATGAGGCTCCTCCTTCTTCCCAAGCTCAATTTTTGTTATCCAATTAGAACTTGAATTTTTTCCTGATCTCTTTTGCCATACTCCAATGTGACAATTATCGTTATCAAGCCTCAGACAGGTCATGGAAGGTGCTGGATCTTTGCAACATTTCCTCAGCTTTGCATTGAGCACAGTGGACAGTGTTGATGCAGAAGATAAGGGGAATTTCTTGTCATTACTGTTGTTAACATGATTCTCCTTTACTATTGGGAAGTTTGTTTTTGCAACTTGACCATTCATCAAGATTGCTGCTTCATCATATGCTCTTGCTGCTTCCTCTGCTGTCTCAAATGTTCCGAGCCATATCCTTTTCTTCCTATAAAAAAAAAGACTTCATCAGCCTCGGAGCTACGGTCAAGTTATCTCTGTGTGACTATAGGTCATGGGTTTGAGTGGTGGAATCAGCTTATATCAGGATTAGGTCATGGGTTCGAGTGGTGGAATCAGCTTATATCAGGGTAGGCCCTTGGGGTACGGCCCTTTTCCGGATCCTGCATAACGTGGAATGCTTTGTGCACCAGGGCTGACCTATTTTTTTAATTTTATAAAGGGACTTGATCTCTTAGAAGAAAATGAGATCATATATTAGAAATTCAATAAACATTAAATTGTAGAAAATCTTTAAAATAGAGACATTTTTATAGTACTAGTGAAGGTAGAGTGCAGCAACATTTTCTTATCCTGGAGAAAACATAGTACTCAAAGCAAAAGAATGTTGAAAATTTAACAAATTGGAGTTCTTCAGACCTGTACATTCTGCATGTACTTATAGTTTTGGTTGTAGGGTGGGTTGGGGGGGGGGGG
>MU694835.1:113883-124267 GCA_026770625.1 Nicotiana glauca | reverse complement strand
GGAAGAGGAGTTGGAGAGTGCAATAAAGGAGTTCACCTGCTCATCTATAATCTTTTGACTGAGCCTTAATATCCATAACTGTATGGGAGTAAATGAATAGTAATACATAAGACAAAGTTTTGGCCAACATTTGAGTCTGGCTTTATGTGGAAAAAGAAGGAACATGCTTCTTCTTCCCTTCTCCATTCTCCATCTTTTTCAAACTGTACTGAACTTCTAACTTTAATTACCAATTAATACACACTGTCATCTTTATGGAAACCTAATACTTTCCTCAAGTATGGATGCGGTTTTCCATTTTTGACATTACTAAGGAATAATTTAAACTCCTAACTATATTTGGTTGGGTGATATGGTGAAATTAAGTAGGAAGGGAAAGGGAGAAAGAGAGGACTTTGATATTTGTCACAATGATGAAGGAAGGGGATCAAATTATCATGTTTTCTAGGAATATATTTCCAAATTGTATTCAGTTGTTAGAACATAGAAGACTTAAAACATGATTACTTTCCACCTGTCTTACAAAATGGAATAGAAGTTGAACAAGACAAGAAACATTCAATGGATAGTGTGAATGTAAAAATAAGAAAGACGATATATATAGGAGTCCACTTAGCACTTTTTTTAGTTTATTATTACTCCATCTTATAAAGCTAATTGCATGGTATAATTATGACAAAAAGGCGTAAGAACTACTAATCTCAGAACAATACTCATCCTGCCACATGTAAGTACAAACACTCAAGCTTGCAGTACAACATCTATTGTGTGAGGGACATTCAAAATATCATAAATTGTAAACATTGGTATGGCTCGTAGATATTTTTTTTATATTTTCATAATGTTACTCGTTCAGTTCAAAAGTAAGGTTCGCATATTCATCTCTTCACTAGTCATTAAAGTACAAATGCAACTGTACTCTCCCCTCAATCTACAGGTAAGCAACAAAAATGAAGGGATTAGATTAAATGGATTGCTACTAGCTAGTATAACCCCATAAAGCACCGCCATATGATTCTCGTACACCCTAATGATAAGTCAAAAAAGTATACTCCTTTCTGTCCACAATAAGCGATCAATTTGCTTTGGATATATCCATTTAAAAAATATTAAATTCTAGACGAAAATAATTTATGTGACTAAACTACCTTTAATTAAATGTTGCGGCATAGCTATAGTACGTAGCACTTACTTCTCTTATCAAATATGAGGAGTAAATAACTTTTCAGTGATATGTACATAAGGGTATATTTGAAAAACCAAATTGAACTTTTTCTTAATTATATAAATGGACACTTATTTTGGACCAAAATAAAAAAATAAATTGATCATTTATTGTGGACAGGAGGGAGTATGTGACCAATTTACTTTGGGCACACCCATTAAGAAATACTAAATTCTAGATAAAAGTAGTTAGTAGGACTAAATTATCCTTAATTAAATGTTGCAGGCTTGCGACATAGTATAAAATTTTTTTTAGAGATGCGTACGTAAGAATAATTTTAAAAAAATAAATTGAATTATTTTTTGGTTATATAACTGAATATTTATTTCGAATTAAAATAAAAAAGTAAATTGATACAGCAAAAGTCAAATGTGACAGCAGTACGAGAAAAAAGAAATGAAAACTGTTGGTCCTCCTTCCTATAGGATGAAGATTTGGAGGTGGGGAGTGGGCGATAGTGACATATGCAGGGTTTTAATCGTAGTATCAGTCTTTGTCACAATTCGACTTATGAGTGAGTTTAGACTTTGAATTATATTGATTTTAAGACTTTATTTTATGTCTTAAGAAGAAGTATTGTGGTGTTTACTAGCAAATTAATATTATTGGACTCTTCGTTTAGTGAGATGTTTTTTTAACTTCAAATAGTAAAAGCATTATAAAAGAAATACAACAAAATTAATATTTACTTTGGAGTACTTTGCAAATAATGTCGGCCTATTATATAGACCTATTAGATTTAAACCTATATTTAGTAGTGTCGGATGCCACCCTTGAATTGTTAATTAAATTAGGCAGTAGTTAGAGCCTAGTAACTATAATATATCTAATTATCATTCATACTTACTATACAATTATTACTAACTTGTATCACTTGTATTCAAACGTGCAACAAATATAGCTTTGTGTCAACTGTATTCGCTCGCGCAACCAATACAACGTGTATCAACTGTATTAGTTAATAATTTATTTTCATTCGTGCAACGAATACAATATGTCTATTTGGAAACAACCTCTCTACCCTCAGGGTAGGGATAATGTTTGCGTACACATTACCCTCCCTAGACCCCACGAAGTGGGATTATGCTGGGTTGTTGTTGTTTCAAAGAATACAATATGTATCAATTGTAACCAAGGCAACCAAGACTAAATACAAGGGTGTATACAAAAGATGTGTATACAAAGGATACAATATGTATCGTATTTGTTCGCGCAACAAATACAACTAAGGTGAAATACTGAAATACAGAAAAATAAATTTTTCTTATTGAGAGTCGAATTCAAGACCTCCGCTAAGTAAGCGGGCGCTCTAACTGATTGAGCTACGAGAACTTGTTGCTTTCTTGTTTTAGTTCAAAACAATTAATCTCTTATTTCATAGATTTGCTGTAAAATTCGAATATAGATATAAATGGTAAATTTTTTGAAATTATAACTATAAATGATAAATACGGTATAAATATTTGATATCTCGCGTAATTTCCCAAAATGAAATTCGAACGTAGAATATTACAATTTGAATGGTAATGGTAACCATTGAGGAAATGGCCTTCATGGCTATTTACAATGTTAAAATTTAATATCTTTTTAGATTTTTTTTATGTGTAAAAGATAAATTTCTTATGTATATAAGTAAATCTCTCATGTGTTAAGAAAAAGAGAGGATCATAAAACTAAACACAAGTCTGTAAATACCCACAAAACCATTTGACCCCAATGAATTGTTCCATTAAAAACGCCATGTCATATATTATATGGGGTTATAATGTATTTGAAAAACTTAAGCCTTTCAAAAAATCAAAAAAAAAAAAAAAAAAAAAAAAAAAAAAGCAAATCACATCTTTTTGGGAAGTTACACATTTGGCACGGCCAAACTATTTACCGTCTCTGGCCCATATACATATATTATATACTATATGAGGGGTTGCTCTGATGGTAAGCTACCATCACTTTCAACCGAGAGGTTGTGAGTTCGAGTCTTCCCAAGAGTAAGGTGGGAAGTTCTTGGAGGGAAGGATATCGGGGGTCTATTTGGAAACAGCCTCTCTACCTCAAGGTAGGGGTAAGGTCTGCGTACACACTACCCTCCCCAGACACCACTAAGTGGGATTATACTGGGTTGTTGTTGTTGTTGTTGTTGTTGTTATATATATATAGAGAGAGAGAGAGAGAGTTACACAAATAGCTTGCCAGATTCAATGTTTACTTTTTTTAGCCTGCATATATAGATTATATGTAGTTATAAATATACTATATATATATATATATATATATATATATTATATATATATATATATATATATATATATATATATATATATATATATATATATATATATATACATCCGCCGACTACTATATTTTCCGGTATTTTTTTGTTCGAGCGGCTATTTAAGTTAAATTTTAATAGTTTTTTTTCCTAGTGCACTTTTTCTTTGGGCCGGTCAGACTTGTAAACGTTCCCCCAAGAAGTTGGGAGAAATTAAAAAATAGCCAAATTTACGAGTGGTCATTCAAAAATAGCCATAATTTTAAAAGTAATCGAAATTTAGCCACTTTTTATGTAAAGATAAATCTGAACAAAAATACAGTTCAAAATCCGAAAAAATACTCCAGTATAATATACTGGAACTCTTGAATAATATATTGGAGTTCCAGTATAATATACTGGAGATTGGAGCACTCCAATCTCCAGTATATTATACTGAAACTTTTCGCGTGTTGGAGTTCCAACATAATATGCTGAGAATTCATACACAGGTGCACCGATCTCCAGTATATTATGCTGAAACTTTCTGTGTTACAGCAAAATAGTGGCTATTCTTCATATCTTTGCAAACGCTGACTATTTTTGAATGACTAGTGGCTAGCCCGTGCTATTTTACCGGAGAAGTTAACAAGGCAGCCCTTTTATTAGTTTTTGACTTTTTGGGTTTGCGTTTAAACCTCCTTTTATCTTTCTCTTCCTTTCAAGTTTTGTTAGCAACTTCCCTCAAGAAAATCCCCATGTACACGCAATGCATGAGAGATATAACCAAGAAAATGCAAAGTCGTCTTTACAAACATGAATATTAGCTATATTCTGCAAGCCTCAACAATAACCCCATAATGGTTTACTTAAGCATTCAAAGCAAAAGATAATTCTTTCTTCACAATAGGTGATTCCTAGGTTGCTTCAGGCTGTGAAATGATTCCAAGAATTATACTAGTAAAAACTTTTTCTTCTTTATATAGTCTTTAACTGTGTTAGCTTTCTTCAGACAACATTCTCATCCCCTTTCACGACAAAAACAACCTTTTTGAGGTTCCTTAGCTTGTCTTTATCCTAAACTTTCTTCATTTTGCAGGCTTCTGCTTAGTTTTGTTTTTATCTCATTTCACATGTTTTTTTAGGTTAAAAATGGGTCCACGTTTGCTGCATGGGACTCTTCATGCTACCATATATGAAGTTGATAAGATAAGGGGTGGCTGTGGTGATTGTTGTGGCCCGGTAATCTTTTCACACAACTTAACTTAATTTATCTTTGTTTATATCAGGAACAACTTTATGATTTTAACTTCTGTGTATGCATTTTCTGTTCTATAATATCATTGCAGTTCTGTGTATCCATATAATAACATCAAAATCATTCTAAATTCACTCGACTCTAGATTCGAAATTTGCTCTATAGGATCAGATAATATATATGCAATGCAAAAAAGAAGAAGAAAAATTGACTAAGTTAATTTGTGTGCTAGTAGTCGTTGCTCATTGTTCACATGGTTAAGAGGCATATTTGTACTAAAACTATGAAATGATGGTTCATTGTCAATGAACTCATTCAATATGTTATTGTTGCTTCGAGTGGGGCAGGATTTTCACGAAAGAGGTTCATAATATGAAGAAGTGTCGGGGCAAAGGGAAAGACTAACCTTAACCGGCCTAAATTTTAACTCGCCTTGTCATGTCCCGTTATTAATTGATACTAATATATATGCTAGTCGAACTAATAATTCTTATAGCTCTCTAACTGTGGCTTAAATGGTATATCAGCAGCTGCCTAGCACTAATAGAAATTACTAGTAATACCTAAAACTGATGAACTGTTAAGCCTCTAGGAAGTGCTAATTAAGGCTGAGACTGCATGAACTCATTAGTTTGAGGCTTAATACAAATGAATTCTCAATAGTCAATATAATGTTTACATTTATGTTGCTGATTTCTGATACTTGATCTTTGATAAAGATCCGCGTTGTAGCCTCTAACGTCTTTCTGATCTTCATATTGTTATCGTAGACTGCATCTCCCCAGAAAGTATCAAGAAGATTTCTAAACAATGTCAAAAAGTTGTTCTTTTGTGCGCCAGAGGTACTATATCTATCCAACCAGCATTATGTTTGCACTTGTATTGACTTGTGAGCTTCAACTCTGTTCATTACTTGCTTTAAGCTTTTCAAAACCTGTATTGATAATATTGCAGATTTCTGGTACAAAATTCTATGCAACCATAGATTTAGATAAGGCAAGAGTTGGGAGGACCAGAATCTTTGAAAATGACCCTTCCAACCCTCGGTGGTATGAAACATTTCGTATTTATTGTGCACATGAGATTTCTAACATCATTTTTACAATAAAAGATGAGAATCCTGTTAGCGCGACACTAATTGGAAGAGCTTATCTTCCTGTTGAGGAAGTCTTGAATAGATATGTTGTCGATAGATGGGTACCAATATTAGACGAAGACGGCTATCCAATAAGTGGTCGTTCAAAAATCCATGTAAGGTTGCAGTTCTTTAATGTTAAACAAGACAGTAATTGGTCTAGAGGAATTAACTCCCTGTCATTTGGAGGAGTCCCTTATACCTTCTTTAAGGAAAGACAAGGGTGTCAAGTTACACTTTATCCTGATGCAGACATCTCAGATGATGATATCACAAATTATCTCAAGTCTCAAGGACTTTTCGAACCTCAGAGATGTTGGGAAGATATTTTTGATGCAATCAACAATGCAAAGCACTTAATTTATATAGCTGGTTGGTCTGTGTATACTAAAATCACCTTGATAAGAAACCCAAAGAGGCCAAAGATAGGCGGAGACCTTACTCTTGGCGAGCTCCTTAAAAAGAAGGCGAGTGAGGGTGTTAATGTTCTCTTGCTAATTTGGGATGATAGAACTTCAGGTGAGGTACTAAAAAGAGATGGACTAATGTCAACCCATGATCAAGAAACTGCAGAGTATTTTAAGAACACAGAAGTCCATTGTTGTTTGTGTCCGCGCAACCCTGACAGTGGAAGGACTATAACTCAGGGGTTTCAGGTTGGTACAATGTTTACTCACCATCAAAAGACTGTTGTTGTAGACAGTGAAATTCCAGGAGGGATGTCACAGAAAAGAATGATAGTTAGCTTTCTTGGTGGTATTGATCTTTGTGATGGGCGATATGACACTCGCGAACACTCCTTATTCAGGACATTGGATACAGTTCATAAACAAGATTTCCATCAGCCTAATTTTCCAGGGTCTTCAATCGCGAAAGGTGGTCCAAGAGAGCCCTGGCATGACATTCATTGCAGGCTAGAAGGACCTGTTGCTTGGGATGCCTTGTATAATTTTGAGCAAAGGTGGCGAAAACAGATTGGAAATAGATTTATCTATTCTATGACTGAGCTTGATAAATTTATTATTCGTCCAACAGAAGTTACAGCATCGAAGGATAGAGAAACGTGGAACGTTCAGATATTTCGATCCATTGATGGTGGTGCTGTTGTTGACTTCCCTGGAAAACCAGAAGAAGCTGCTGAGGTAGGCCTTGTTACCGGCAAGGATAATGTCATTGATCAAAGCATTCATGATGCATACATTAGTGCCATTCGCCGAGCTAAGAATTTCATTTACATTGAAAACCAATACTTTGTTGGAAGCTGCTACGGTTGGAAGCCATCACAAGATATCAAGCTTGAGGACATCGGAGCTTTGCATCTTATCCCAAAGGAGATCTCGCTTAAGATTGTGAGCAAGATTCAAGCGGGAGAGAGATTTACAGTTTATGTTGTTATTCCAATGTGGCCAGAAGGCATACCTGAGAGTGATTCAGTTCAGGCAATTTTAGACTGGCAAAGAAGGACAATGGAAATGATGTACACAGACATATGTAATGCCCTTAAGGCTAAGGGAATTACTAATGCTGATCCTAGAGATTACTTGACATTTTTCTGCCTTGGCAATCGTGAAGTCGAAAAGCCTGGAGAGTACAAACCTCCAGAGAAACCAGACCCTGATACTGATTATGCTAGAGCTCAAGAATTCAGGCGATTTATGATCTATGTTCATTCAAAAATGATGATTGGTAAGTCATTAATTTACCTTTTTTAGCTTTATGATCTAGTAGAATTTGATGAAACTAACGCTTGCTTCTTTCCCTTCTTTGTTGAAGTTGATGATGAATACATCATAATTGGCTCCGCGAACATCAATCAAAGGTCAATGGATGGTGCAAGAGACTCAGAGATCGCTATGGGCGGCTACCAACCATATCATCTTGCAGCTAATCAACTACCAAGAGGAAAAATATATGGTTTTCGAATGGCATTATGGTGTGAGCATCTGAACTATGCAGATGATTCGTTTGTCGATCCAACGAGTCTAGAATGTGTTAGGAAAGTAAATGGAATGGCTGATGAGAGTTGGAAGCTTTATTCCAGTGATACATTTGATTTAGATCTTCCAGGCCACCTTCTTAGCTACCCTATAAATATTTCAAACACTGGACAGATTACAGCAATTCCTGGATTTAAATTCTTCCCAGACACAAAAGCTTCTGTTCTTGGTACCAAATCTCAGTTACTACCACCTATCCTCACTACATGATGTATGTACACTTCTAGAATGATACCAACCAACAACATGTAATATCTGTAAATGTGACAATTTGGAATTATTTTTTGAGTTATAACCATTTACCAAAATTCACAAGTACTCTAAGTTATGAAGTGGTTTATAGTCTGATGATGTTAGCAGAGGCAGAACCATAATTTAAAGCTGATGAGTTCAAAATTCTAATCATTTTACGTGATTGGATACATATGTAATGAATTTGTTAAGACAAATACATGGTTACAACCAAAGCTACTAAGTTCAACTAAACCCGTAGGTGACCCTCTAGTGTTCGAACCAATAGCCGACACTCTAGTTACGCCCTGGATGTTAGCAGCATATTTTGGGAAACGTATAGCTTTTGGTTCCCTTATTGCATTTAGATCCTCTTGTTTCTAGACTACCCTTCAGAAGAATAGAATCATCAAAATAGCACGAGCTAGCAAGTTTTCGGATTGGTCATTCAAAAATAGTCAGCGTTTGACAAGTCAATGAAAAATAGCCACTATTTTGCTGCAACACGGAAAGTTCCAGCATAATATACTGGAGATCGGTGCACCTGTGTATGAACTTGTAGCATATTATGTTAGAACTCCAACACGCAAAAAGTTCCAATATAAAATTTGCTGCTTCTTCTTTTTGCTTGAATTATTGTCCTGGTCAAAAGTATCTAAGGCCTTATTACTTTAATTACTCTAGTCTCTAGGTGAGTTCCATTAAAAGGATTATTGAGTGCAAGAATGAGGTAATGCAATAATACATTATTGTCGAGTTACACAAGAAAAACAAAAACTAAAAAGGGAAAATATAGGATTCGAAATTCTAATAAAAATTAGGTTATTGAATTTACACCTATTATGAGAGAGATCCCCACCTATATAGACCTCCCTTTCCTAATCTCTTTGGTTTCATTATCTCCAACCGGAGGATCTTAAAAATTATAAGCAATTAGTTATAAATAGAGAGAAATATAACATTTGCTTTTACAGTCACACCTCTATGTAGCAATCCCTATATAACAACAATTCAATATAAAAATTAAATTTTTTCGGAACCAATTTTCATGTTATATTATAATATATGCTCTATATAGCAGCACTTCGCTATAACATCTAAAAATATTTAGAACAAACGAGGTCATTATAGAAATGTTTGAGGAAAAACTAATGTTAAAGGAAGAAATGAATAAAGTTTTTCGCCTCTTGCTTGATATGCGTAAATAATAAGGAAACCAATCAATAGAGAAAAGAGAAATTACCAGCTATGTCCATTTATAAGTAGTTCATTACAACAATTGGCCAATTGATAAAATATTACTAATATTAGCCAAATTAGCTATTTGTAGCAAAAAAATATCAATTTGCTTTGTTTTGAGTGGGTGCTATTAGAATAGATTGTGCATAACTTAATGTGCTTGAATCTCAGTTTTGGGATGATTTGGTGAAGTTTTGAGGTGGTTTGATTTGAAAATTCGAAGTAAAAACTGAACATGAAAAAAATAATATGTGTATCACTTGTGTATCACATATGTATCATATTTGTATCAATTGTGTATCACATGTATCATGTGTGTGAGATACATGCGTGATACATGTTTGATACATGTGTCGCAGAAGACTTTTTTGAACTCGATTTAATTACGAATTTTGATACAAAACCATTCCAAATCACCTACAATCTTCCTCAAATTTTGTATATTGACTTATCTATATATTTTCAATGAATTTCAACTATACCCATTGAAAAAGTTCTTTTTTTGTTTAGATTTTTGGAATATTGTATATATTTTTATCTTTCATCATCTTATTTGTTACCTCATCCATGAAATTTCCTTTCCGTATTGTATCTAGTGTTGCTAATCACGCTTAAAAATATGAAAGATGATTTTTGCATGTGATTCTTTGAGAGAAACAACCCTATTATTTGGTTTTTCAATTTTTATTTGCTAGTTTTAGTAAGTCTATAACTATTGATCAGAGATTATTAAATTGTAATTTATTTGGAACATTTGTGTAAGTTTGGCAAGAGAAAAACATCTTTCTCTTGAATCCAAGACTTCATAATCAAGAAGATTCAAATTATTTTGCTTTTCTTTCTCGTTTTCCACCAAAATCAAGCTAAGAAAAGTAAATTATTTTCACGGTTTATCCTCTTTTCCTAGTGGCCAAGCATAAAGAAATAGTAAAATAAATAGGAGTAGTGCATTTTAATAGAAAGGGCCAAATTTCAAAGCTGCCAACTTGGAGAATTTTCTGTCTGTCCAAAATGGAACCTTGGAAGGGCAAATTTGTCTTTTCGTTCACCA
>MU694835.1:63643-85703 GCA_026770625.1 Nicotiana glauca | reverse complement strand
CCCCCCCCAATTTCTCAACTCAAATCTTTAATTAAATGAAGAAATTAATGATAGATTAGTAAAAATTAATCAAAAACGAGTTAGGAACTCTTACCCCAATAATATCTCTAAAAATCTCCCAAATTATCACCTAACTCCGAGCTCTTAAAGTTTCGAAATGAATTATGAAACAACGCCATTTTCTCCCCAATTATGTCGCACCTGCGACCTTATTGCCGCACCTGTGGAATTTCTATCGCACGTACGAATTCCACTTACACAGGTAAGTTCTGCTTCTGCGCATAATCTTTGCACCTGCGAACACGCTCCTGCGGAGTTTTCTCTGCTTCTGCGAAGGAAGACCAAACAGCCCCTTCTGCATCTGCGACCACTTCTCCGCACCTGCGGACGCGCATATGCGGTCCTCAACTCGCGCCTGTGATCCCAGATGGGCTAAGCCATCCTCTCATCTACGATCACCAGCTCTCTTCTGCAAACCCATACCTGCGGCCAATCCCTCCGCAGGTGCGAAAGAACCTTAACAGCCCAACTTCAACAATTCCTCTAAGTCCAAAAATAATCCGATGACGATCCGAATCACACACGAGGCCCCCGAGACCTCAACCAAAAATACCAAAAAGTCCTAAATTATCCTACAAACTTAATCGAGCCTTCAAATCACATCAAATAATGCTAAAACCGCGAATTGCGTATCGATTCAAGCCTAAAGGACTTTTGAACTTCTAACTTCTACATTCGATGCCGAAACTTATCAAATCACGTTCGATTGACATCAAATTTTGCACAAAAGTCATATTTGAAATTACGGACCTAATCTAACTACCATAATCGGAATCCAACCCCAATATCAAAAGTTCACCCCCGATCAAAATTTCCAAAAAATCTTCCAACTTTGTGACTTCACCAATTAACGCCGAAATGACCTAAGGACCTCTAAATCAACATACGAACACGCTCCTAATTTCAAAATTATCATACGGAGCTATTGAAACCAACAAAACTCTATTCTAGAGTCATCTTCACACAAGTCAAACAACGATTAACTTTTACAACTAAAATTTCCAATTTAGGGATTATGTGTCACATTCTACTCTGAAACTCACCCGAACCCGACACCAAGCACCCCGGCAAGTCAAGTAACCACAAAATAAAATAGAGGGAGAAATAAATAGGGGATCAGGCTAATACTTTCAAAACGACCGGTTGGGCCGCTACACTCCGCTCACGGAATCAGGCTATTCACTGTCTTATCTTGATTTCAACGCTAAGTCTTATATTTTTATTTAATTGTTTATTATTTTGGAACCAAGTTAATTCATTGTCTATAAACCACGTATAAATTTAACTTTACCATTTTACTGATAAATAATAAAGTTTCTTTTCCCATCAAAAACATAAAAGGAATATTATATTTCTTCTTAAGGGAATAAAGTAAAAATTACTTTAAATCTAAATGTTAATCTATGCTATAACAAGCTTTTATCATTTCACCACAAAAAATGGCATTAACTCATTACACTCATTGTCTATTTGCACCTTACAAATTTAGTATTTGGGTTAAAGATTAACAACATATGTACTATGTGGACTTCTTTGTCATTCATAGCTCAGGGCTTGACTTTGCCCCCCAATAAGAATCATCTAAAATTGTATATGCGCCCCTTTTTCGAAAACCTACCAACCTTGACTAATAGTTTATCTTGAGCGCGCGGACACACACTTACTCAAGAATTGTAGTGTCTTCGTTGAGGCTTATCGACCCAACATTATATGAAGCGAGTTAGCTATAGTATAGTATCCCTACTCGTTACATCCTAAAGCTCAAGGCACATATTATCTATTTTGCCGGGAGCATTGATCTCGTCCAAGTCACACCTCTATTCGAGGTTATGAAACGATTGATGCAATAATAATACCCAATAGAGTCGGGGTCGAATTTCACATGGAGCTATATGAATGGGATTTAGGAGTATATATGAAGTTAAATGAGCTTTCAACTATCCTAAATTATACTTCCACAGAATTGGTTCATTTTAGAGCTAAGTTAAACTAAGATTGCGAGATTAATAATTTAAACTAAGAAATTATGTTTTTGTTATTGTTTTCAAATAATGTAAAAGGCCTAGGGTTATGACCATGACCTAGGTATTCGCCTAATGAGATAAAGACTTTTATGTTGTTTTGTTGAATCATGTGATTTATAGCTCACAATACTACATTGCACACTCAATACCTCTCGTTTAGAGAATGGTTTTGCCTAATTTGAGTTTCTCATGACGAAATGAGTATCTACCAAAACAGTTGATAAAAGCTCAAGTTAAGTTATTACTATCTCTAAGTTGAACCCTTTAATTTGGTTAATCAATCTCTCAATCAACCAAATTCCTTGTTAGCTAGGTTAACCTAGACTATTTCTCTCTTTCTCAAGAAGAGACTATATCAAATAGGCATAAACCAATATTTGCAACCATTATTTTCACAAATAAAGCATAAACCTAGTTAAATAACGAACACCCATTTATAAACAAGTATAAAATTAATCACCCATAAGTTTTACACACTAGGATTGGGTGACAACCCTAGTTAAGGATCTAGCTACTCATAATGGATATGGAAGAAAACAAGGAAGAAAAGATGATATAACTCATATTGAAAGATTATAAGATAAATATCCAATGTTAAATCACTGAAGTAAGCTAATGTTGCCTAAAGAAGTAAGAAAAAATGGCTACAGAACTTTCAATATTCAAAACTTGACCTAAAATTCGTGAAACTATTATATTTATACAAAGCTAGAAATTTGGACCAAAATGCCCTTCCAGAGATTCTGCGGCAACACAATTCCATGTGCGGTCTGCACTGTTCTTAAGTATTGGCAGGAGTTAGAACTGCGGGTGCACAATTCTTAAATGCGGCCGCAACTCTCATAATCTACGATCCACACAATTCTGGGTGCGGCCGTGTAGGGCCCTTCTGCGGACCGTACAATTTTGAGTGCGGCTGCATGGCTGACTTCTGCAGCCACACAATAATTGTGCGGACCGCATTTCCATTATGCTTGAAATGTTAAATCTCTGAACTTCTGTTCTTGGATAGCTTCTGCGCCCGCACATTTCATGTGCAGTCCACACTTTTCACTTGGGCTCTGATGGACTTGCCTTCATATTTTGCGGTCGTAGATGAAAATCTGCGATCCACACTTTATGCTTTTGTGTCTGATTTTGTCTTTGAATTCAGATCACTCTTCTTGAGTTGGATTTCATCTTTGTGGCTCATTTTCTAATACTCTTACAATTAAGTATATTTCATCAATTTTTGGGAATATAATTAAACACTTTTGGACTAAAGTAAAAGCTAAACGGCGCTGATAAGTAGTCAAAATCCCCACTTATCAACTCCCCTAAACTTAAGATTTTGCTTGTACTCAAGCAAATAACGTAATTCCTACCTCCACAAGTTAAGAGCTATTCTAGCTAATCTAAGGTGCATCAATCACACATCAATTGGGACCAACAACTACCCACAATACTTATGAATTATCAACAAGACAATGGTTTGAATTTTTAAGCACAAATAGTTCTAATGTGAGACTTGAGTATAAAATTTTAACTTTATTCATCAAGGAAGCTCACTCTTTCATGTAGGTCATTGTAGATCCCAAACTCCTCCTCCTCTACTCTCCGTTGGCATATCTCACTTAAGAATGTAGCACTCAATTCAAGGATTTGTGGAAAGTTTGCTCATCTGTCTCAAAAGAATGTCACAAGTATGGCTCTAAGTATCATATTCTTGCCCCTCATGTAAATCACTACTAATTTAAGTTCACTCGGCTTGAAATCACATTGGGCTTTTTCGAAATGTAATGAATGCTTTTGGACTAAGGTTGGATATGTTGGAACAGAACGAGTTCATTTTTCCTTAAGCACTCCATTTTATCTTTTTGGCTCATGTTTTACCGACTATTTGAGGCATTTTCTTTTTCCTTAGGGGAACTAGAGAGACTTGACATCTCTCTTTCTTGGTGATGATATTCATTTTCTCCTTCTTTATTTTCTCCATGCTTTGCATCGTTGCCTTTTTTAAAATCCCTTCAACTTTTTACTTTATTCATTTTCTTTTGTATTTTTCTTTTGTTCTTTCTTTCTTTTTCTTTGCCTTTCCTTTTCTTCATTTCTTTTTCTCGTTTTGTACCTTGATACCACTTTCAAAATCCTCGTCTGTCTCCCAAACTTATGTTTTAGCCGATTGTTTCTCAAGAGTGTTAAGGAAAGATCGGGTGCCAAAAGAGGGTCACTACAAAATGGGTAAAGGCCTGTAACATGGTTATCAAATGAGAAAGGTCTTAGGATCAAATGGGTTGACTAGGAATAGCAACAATGGTGCGATATGGAAAAATTCAAGCGGGCCAAGGAAATCCTACAATCACTTCTCAAGCCAAGCAAAACTTAAAATTTCGCCTAGAAACACATTCAGGGCAAGTTCTAGACCATTCGCACGGGTACTTGGACTTGCAATAAAAATATCTCACTTCTCACACAGCTAGATTGTTAAAGAGGATAGAGTCGATGGCCTACAACAACCATATTCAAGATTGAAAATCACTAATGGTTCAACTAAACCACTCGATGATTGCTTAAGTCAACATAAGAGTCAGAAGATTACTAACTAGAGCTATTTCTTTCCAAGAACTTGTTTGTAATCATAAGCACGTAGTTAAGTATGTTGGTACCAAGTGAAGCATGCTGACTCTTCTAATTTTACTCAATTAGGTTCTCTTATTCATTATTACTGCTATTTTTACCTAAACATAAAAAACGGTCTCAATCCCTTAATAAGATTGTCTCGCCATCCATCGTTGGGAAGAGTCACCCATTCACGTAAAAACCACCTTTAAAAAGAACCGTGGCATTAAGAAAACCAAAGGCTTATTGATCACTTAAACATGAAAAGAAACTACTAAATTAAAAAGAAGCTATTAAAGTAAATAAGAAGTTATTAGACTAAACATTAACTACTAAGAAAACAAAATAAATAAGCTATAAAGTAAACTACTGAAAGCATAAATAAATATACAAACTAAGAAAGAGAAATAGAATATATACATCAATAGAGGGAGAAGAATATATATATATATAATGGAAAGAAAAAGAAATGTTATCAGTTATTATAGGCCAATATCAAATGTCATCAAATCAAATAAACTCCACAACTCCCTCCCAAATTAAGTATAATCATTGTCCCCAATTACTAACAAAATAAAAACAAGGAAGGGAAAGAGTAGAGAGGACTCCCTATGTGGTCTCTGTGTCCATGGCAGCATCACCACCCTCAGGCTTCTCAACTTTATCTCATCATCCTCTGATCAGGGAGTAGCTGGGTTGGCAAACATCTGTAGCACCGCCTCAGCATAGCGAGGTCTGGATCCTCAGACTAGCCAGCTGGTGCCTTTGGTACTGACGGAGCTGCTGGGTCTACTGGAGTTGTCTCCATCCGCAGGTCAAATGGAAGATAACAAGCGGCTGCTATTTTGGTTACCTCTCGTCTAAGCCTATCAACTGATTTCTTCGAATCCTGGGATTTCCTAATCTTTTTCAACTGCTTCCCGAGCTCCTCAATTACTGCTCCATGTACCACCAAGGTGTCCATGATGGTCTTTTGGTTCTCTAGAATCTTCTTCAAATTCTCCTCCACTATCAGAGGAATCTGGTGTACCGGGGTAGATGTCTAGGCTGCGATAACACTGTATAGATCAGACATCTTTGTATTAGCTGTTTGCATCCAGCTGTTGAGGCTTGCTAGTATATGGGAGACCGTAGCAAAAAAAGTGGATGAGATGGTATATGCACCGTCCTTGGAGTGGAAGTAGAGGGAACTGATGTTGATGGTCCGGAAGATGGAAGAGGAGGTATGGCAGTTGTACTGGTAGAAGGCCCGACCGCAGTGGTAGGCATGTCAGCTGATTCTGTAACTGTCATCGAAGGCTCATCAAACTATCCCATGGTAGTAGTCAGCTGACCCTTGTTCTTCGGGTTCCTCGGGTCCTTTAGAGAGTACCAAGTGAAGGGCTTCTTAGCCCGAACCTTTGTATCAAAACCCTTTGACTCCACTCCTGCATCCGTAAGATACTCCGTGATAGTGTTTGGATATGGGTATGAGCTTTTACCCTGCCTACTGACCAGAGACATATTGGTCGACATGATGGCACCCATATTGATTGGTTACCCGGCCATGATGGAGGCAACTAGGACTGCCCGTGGAACTAGGAGATTGTTTTCATTCTGGCTTGGGTCTATTCAGTTGCACAGAAATGTTTGCCAACCTTTAGCTTCAAAGTTGAGGGTGTTTCGCTGAATGGGAACCCCTGCTGTGATCCATGGTGGTGGTGGTCCTAGA
Source organism: Nicotiana glauca (assembly GCA_026770625.1). Classification (NCBI taxonomy): domain Eukaryota; kingdom Viridiplantae; phylum Streptophyta; class Magnoliopsida; order Solanales; family Solanaceae; genus Nicotiana; species Nicotiana glauca. The sequence continues at coordinate 79,310 of MU694835.1, read as the reverse complement.
GCTGCCAGTATCTCAGGCAATCGAAGGCGAGCCGCATCATATACTGTACTGATAGCATATCCTCATGTCCCAGATATGTGTTCAATGTGCTCTAATCAAATCTACCTTTCAAGTTCCTTACCTTAGTCACCTTAGTCCCTTTTTTGATATGCACTACATTGGCGTAGAACTCCCAGACTAAAACCTCCTTGGCATCCACCACACTCTGAGTGAACCATGTTCACCCTTTCTCTCCCAGAATTGTCTTGTCACATTCGGGTTATACCTATCCAAATCTTTCAAAATAAACTAACGCTCAAGTATGAACGATCTCTTAGGCCACCACTATCGGAACATGTGTAAGCAGTCAAGCTCACAAATCTGTCTTCCCTAACCTCCTTCTTCTTTGACCTCTGAAGGCCGGCAACTCGGGTATCACCCCTAGACCATCATCCATAACATCATCATCTGTAATTGGTGTCGTGCCCCCTTTTTCCTCGCGGAGTTCAAGTTTTGACATTCATCGGGAATAACTCATTTCCATTCGGGAATTGGGTACGGAATTTGAAGAGTCGTCACCTAATGGATTTAAGGTGTGTTAGAGCACCTAGAGCAAGTAACTCATGAAATTGGTTTGCATTACTTTAGACTTGGGTAAGGGCTCAAAATAACTTAGAGGGGAAGGTGTTGGGCACTGGGTCCTGACCGAACTGAAATTATGTGAATTAGTCTTATAAATAGATAAAGCAATTTAGACAAATTAGTATTACATTTAAAACAAGGGGTAAAGGGGGTCCTACATTTTTTAGCCTACAGGATCACATATGTACAATACCCGGTAAACCTTCATCAACTAGAGGGGTTACACGTGGCATTAGCGCACAAGTCATTATATCCTTTTACTAACCAATCACCCTCCCCTTAGTGGTTATATAAGTGCTTTTAGTTATACAAACTCTATGCGTGCGTTACCCGTCCCTTCCTTATGGACGTGAAGGTATTTAGGACCTCTAATTTAGGCAGTTCTAGATTTTTCTAAGGTACTTAAAGGAGAAAAATCTAGGCAACAATCAAAATATTTAGGACCATCAAGTAAAAAATAATTAAGGGCGTTTAGATTTACCTCCACAAAAAAGCAAACAACAGCACATCTTAAACAACAAGATTTTAGATATTTCAGAAGGTCCTGGAGCAAGATATCTAGATGAGCAAATAGAATGTATGAAGCATCGTATTAAAGTGAGGCAATAGAGACCTAATCAGTTTGCCTACTAATTTTAAGGCTGACGGAATCTGAACAGTTCACAAATAACAAAAGTATAGTTTTACAGTTTGTAGGATTTCAATCGCTTTACAGGCTTGCCTAGGCCTGTATCACTGATGTCATATGAACATGGTATCTAGTCATTAATCGGGAGTGCAGTAAACTAGTAAATAATTTTAAACAGGCAGTTTGGATCCTATGGTCATGTTGTCTAGGCGTAATGACTGATTTAGACTTGTAGAATGCAAAAATTAGTTTAACAAGGCCAAATATATATATCCAGGCTCCTAAAGTTGTCCCAATTTTTTATTTTAGCACTTTGAGTGGAGCTCGTTCCTACAAGGCACTCTAGCATAATGCACAGTGTCCCAATTAAACACAAATTTTTAAGGCCAAGACAAAAATCAGGCGCGTGTTCGTAAGCCTTTCCACCTATAAAAGCCATGAAATAAAAACCTGACACGTGTTTTTTAACTCCACGTAATTTAAATTTACATTAAAACAAAAAATATTCCATTTTAGCAAAAAAGACTCACTTCCATATTCCTTTTATGTTATCTGAAATCTGAAAAGTGTGAGTAAGTGTCAGGCAATGGTGGTGAAAAAGTTTCATCCACTTATTTCTTCGTTATACTCCGTAGTCACCATTTTTGTTATGGTAAAAGATTTTATTTCAGTTTGATTCTAAAAGTTATAACAACAAAAAATCTTTAAAGAAGAAGACACAGTTTCTAAAAGTTATGCTCTCAAGTTTGATAATGGAGATGACTATGGAAATGATAAATTTTTGTGTAATTTCTCATCTCAATTTGCTGGTCCTTTTTGGAGAAAATGAGAAAATTTCTTCCTGGGTAGATTTTGATTTCTGCTTTCGGTTTGCTTTTGAAATTACTTGATTTTGAAGTGAAGAGTCGGTATTGATTTTGGGTAGGTGAAGTACGTGTTTTTCTTACTGGGTTTCTTTATATTTTCTTGAATTTGATTTGTCTGTGAATCCTTAACCCAACTAAGTTGATGTCTAATTGCTTTTGGGAATTGCTTGCTTGCTGTTTGAAATGAATAATATGAAAACCAGGAGATGAAATTAGGAGGAAGAAAAGCGGGAGATGGTAACGGTGGTAGAGATGATAAAGGAGAAAGAAAAGAAAGAATAGTTGTTTGAAAAGAAGGGAAAAGTATTATTCGGATCAGTTCACGCGCCTAAGGAAAGTGTGGTACACCTCTTTTGAAATGTCAGCTATTTGTGTTTAATGGGGACACTGTACATTATGTTGGAGTGCCTAATAGGAACATACTCCACTTTAAAGTGCTAAAATGAAAAATTGGAACAACTTTAGGGGCCTGGATATGTATTTGGCCGTTTAAGAATCCTACAGGCATAGCATCTAAATATAGTAATTAGCTGAAGAACCTCATTGACATGCGAAAAACTGATTTAAACTTTGTCGACATGTAAAGACTGATTTTAAACTTATCGGCATGGTGTCTAAAATGCAAGATTAATTTTTTAAATCCTACAGGCATGGTAACTGTAATGTAGGAATAATTCATAGACATGGTATCTAAATATGCATAAGCAAACATTGCAGCAAACTTACAGGTATGGTATCTAGAATGCAGGATTGATTGACTTTTTAAACCCTATTGGTAGGGTATCTAAATGAACAAAAACTAGAATAAATTACAAGCCTGGTATCTACATAACAGACATTACAATAACCTATAGGCATGGTATCTAAATAACAGACATTGCAATAACCTATAGGCATGGTATTTAATGCAAGTAAATGACCCTAAGAACATGAGCTCTAATGCATGCAAACAATCATAATAACCTAAGGACATGATTTTTACCTAATTTCCCCACAAAAATTATATAATAATCCCTCCATTTTTACTAATTTCCCCAATATCTATTTACAACAATTATTACAGACCATAAAACAAATGAATTACAGAATAAACTAAGCTATGCTATAGGGATCCTGAATAGGCCCAACATGAATCTTGAAATTCTAGGCCTTCAAACAGTCCAAAATGCCATAATCTCGTAGTGCGCCCAATGGTATCCTGGTGTGTCAAAGTTCCTAAAAGGCCTCAAGGACCCCGAGCAATGCTCACACCAGAAAATTTTCAGAGCAAAGTTTTGTGAAAATCCAGCCCCAGTGTGTCAAAGTTCAGAGGAGTCTCATGGACTCCTAGGCAATGCTTAAACTGGAGGGGCAAGACCCTAACAGTTCTAGGAATAGGAGTTTAAAAATAGAAGAAAATAGTTTTGGATTCTCAGGAAGTAATGAGCAGGCAGGGTCATTCAATCATTGTAACTCAAACAAAGGTCCCAACAATCAGATAATATATAGAAATAGAATCACTTAGAGTTTCAACTGAGTTTATTAACTGTTACAGGTGAGCATACAATCACATACAAATGGATAGCAGGGCTTAGGAGCAATGCTGGTCAGAGGCTTATGAGAGGTGAACATAAAATAGAAAGAACATGCTAATGGAGAAGTAAGTAGACATGGGTATAGTTTAAACATGAGTGAGTATGCAGACTTGCTGAAAGTAGGAGCACACAGGTCCAGGTAAAACAGGAGTAAACAGATTGAAAACAAGACACATAGGTTCAATTAAACAAAAGTAGAAATGTTATTGTAGTCAACATATAGGTTGAACTGAAGTAGCCATGTTATTGCGATAGACACATAGGTTCGATTAAGCAGAAGAAAGGCATGCTAATTATAAGGAAGAACATTAAATTGAATAGCAAAAAGCATATAGTCTAATTGAAAGGCAGTACATATGTTGATTGGGAACAATAATCATGAATCACATAGGTCTAGTTAAAGATAGGCAGGTTGATACAAAAATCCTATTGATTTAATAACATAAAAGTGGACATGCTGGGAATAGGAAGTACACAATTAAATCACACAGAGGTTGGCACGATAGTAAAGTGAGAGCATACCAATTAAGGAAGCAGAAGGTAAAATAGGCATGATTCAACAGTCTAGTCTTGGCTTTCAGCCGACTAGACAAGCATAGAGAGATTAGAGCAAAGTTTGTGTGTGAGTGTGTTTTGTGAATTGTGTTCGTGTTTAAGAATCAGAATGAGAGTGTATATATAGCACTTAGGGATATGAAACAAATAAGGTAAAAAATAAATTAGAGTTCATAAAACAGGGTAATCTAATAAATCAATGAGTTAATTAGGGACTTAACTCGATCAATTCTCACAGAAGAATCCGGAAAGGACCCCTTAAATTGGGGAGAATCCCTTAACGATTCAGATTGGAATTCAAATAAGGTAAAAAAATCAATCATATACCATGTTGGAGTTAATTAAATTCCTAAATCAGACTAATAGTCTAATTAAGGTAAGTGGTACTAATTAAAGTCACAAATAAAGAAGATAGGTAAGTCACAGAGAAGTACTAATTTTAACAGAAAAATATAATTCGAACCCTAAATAAAATCAGTCAATATATTTGATTGACAAAGATAAATAAATAACGGGAAAAGATTGAAGTAATCAGTGCAATAAGCGGAAAGACCTAGGGTTTAAAGCATATACACACAAAATTAGTCAAACCAGTAAAGATAATCAAATTCAAACACTTGAAAGTTAAAACCCCTTTGAAGATAACTTAAGACGAAACCCTAGTTCATAGAAAATACTAGAATCGAATAATAATAAGGAAAACATAAGGGTTTTTCGAAGGAAATACAAAATAACACTTAAATGTTTCAGATCTACAAGGATTTGAACAGACCCAGGTAGCATAAGATTAGAGTTTTAAGAAAAATAACAGAGATGGAAAAGACCTGGTTTAAAACCATAGATTTGATCCATAAACAGGAAGAAAATAATACTTACAAACGGAGATGGCCATAGACAGGCCTATGAAAGGGTTCGAACAAAAAATCCAAGTTAAATCTCTTCGAGATTCTTTCATAAATCGAAATAATCGAACCAAAAGAAGAGGTAGAAGGATGTCAAGGGTCAGAGAACACACAGAAACTCCATTGACGGGAGTTTTTGGCCAGGCGGCGATTAGGGTTAGGCTGTGATTCAGAGAGAATCAAATGAGATGAGGGATTAGAAGGCAACAGAGTGTAACAAAATGAGTAGGGTTAGGGTTCATTTGGGTTAAAAAAAAGGTAAGAAGGAATGGGGGTAGTTGATCTCAAAGATCAACAGCTAGGATTAGAAGGGGTCTGGGTCGGGTTAGATTTAATTGGGTTGGGGGTTGTTTTGAATTGGGTTTGGGTCAATTAAATTAGATCAGGGAGGGGGGTTCCGATTTTGGGTGTAAATTAGGAGCTATTTGTTAAATACCCATTTTACTAAATAAAATAATTTTAAAAATAACTAATTAAATGATAAAAATGATTTTTAAGCATAAAAGTGATTTAAAATAATTATTCAAAATTATAAAATGTAAGAAATTATTTTCTGTATAGATAATGTAGTTATGCATATGTAGGGGCTATTTTGGCAAGATATACAATTATAGTCTTAAAAAATACAAATATAATTATAAAAAATACTATTAAAATACTTGAACACTCATATGAACATAATTAATGAATTTGGATGCTCATAAAATAATATGAGGAATAGTTCTGAACATTTATGTAATTAAAAAATGCAGAAATAAATGGATTTAGGATCTTTAAAAATTATAGAAAAATTATAAAAATGTTTGTGCATGTTTGTAAATGCATGTATAATTTTTTGAAAGTGTTTATGCGTATTTAAAATATATGAGGAAAAAATTGGTTATCAACAATTGGTGTGTCGGGGGCAGGAGTAGATGAGGGATCTGAACCCTTATCATCTTCTTTCGAACCCTCAGAAGTGCTTGCTGAGGTGGAAGGCTCATCTCGGAGCTGAAATCTACTTCAAAACTGCCTTGGTTATGACTGTGCATCGGGCTGCGTCTGATTCTAGGGACATATGAACTGGACTCCGCAGGCTCTGGGGCTCTTCTGGCTGTCGCCTTTTTGTTTATAGCTTTTTGCACAGAAAGTGCGGAAGGATTTACCCCTCCCTTTAGATGTATCACCTCATCCCCATAATCTAACTATTATTTGCAATACATAGCAATAGGTATCAGTTATAGTTCAAACTCAGAGTATCAGACAGTTGCAGATGAAAACCAGATGCAGGGTATAGAAGTATGGTTCGTACAATTATGAGTGCGGCCACAGATGGAAATGTGCGGCCCGCACAATTTGAAAGTGCGATTGCAGTTAGGATTCTGCGTTCCGTACAATTATGAGTGCGACCGCACAATTAAAATATGGACCTTACAATTTTGGGTGCGGCCGCATAATAACATCTCAAAATTTCAACTCTCTGATGATAGAGAATTGCTCGATTTACGGCTTGACACACTTTTTTATGGTCGCAGTTCAATTTTTGCGGACCGTACAATTTGGAGTACGATCCGCACAATCAATTCACATTAACTGCACTAGACTAACAATCTGCGGACCGCATAATTTCTTGTGCCGCTGCACAATTCAAAAAAAATACATCGGCAGTAAACTTAGGGTTCCTAACTTTAAGCATAAATTGGACATGGTAATACTAATTAAACATGATAAACAGTTTACCCATCCCCAAAATAGCATATAGGAAGTTACCCACACAAATTTAAGCTCACTTAATGATGAATTTAATATTACGTCTAAAGATAACTAAGCTAATTATGAACAGAATTAAGAGAATTGAACAATTTCAAAGATGAATTGAATATACCAGTAATGTAGTGATGCTAAGAATTAAAGGTGATGAAATGAGTGCTAGATGTGTGAATAAATTGAGTGCACTGTGCTTGCCTTTGTGTTAATTTTTTAGAGTTCGTAACGTCTTAACTGTAGTGAGAAGGCCACTATTTATAACTAACACGATTGGCAAGGGTTCAAGAGATGAGTGCGGCCTAAAATTTCATGTACAGTCCGCACTCCTTTAGATGATACAATTTTACTCTTTGATGATTCTGCGGTTCGCACATTTTTAGTGCAGCCGTAGATTTTGTTGCAAATTGCATAATCCTTGTACGACTGCACTTTGGCCATTTCTCTGACAAGCAAACTTTAGAGAGTATGCAATTTTGGCTTTTCAGTTGTGCGGCTGCAGATCCCTTTCTGTTGTAGCACTCAAAATTGTGTTGTCCGCACTTTTTCCATACTTAGCCAATTTTTTCTGGGCACAGTCCCTAAAAATCACACTCATTCCTGCAACACACTTCAAAATCAGTTAGCACAAAATAAGATCTATCTAAAGAAGAAGAAGAGAGAAAAAAATATGGGTTGCCTCCCAAGAAGTGCTTGATTTAACGTCACGGCACAACACAAATTACCAATCACTTGAAATGAAGAACCTCCACGACGCGGCCATCATCAACTTTTCTCAAATAGTACTTCACTCGATGACCATTGATCTAAGCACCTTATAATTTTTATTTTTAAGTACAATGCACCAAAGGGTGTTACACCAACAACCTCAAATGGGCCACTCCATTTAGATTTCAACTTTTCTAGAAACATCCGTAATAGAGAATTGAACAATAACACAAGATCACCTCCTTTAATCTCCTTGTTTTGAATGTACTTGTCATGGAGGTACTTCATCTTCTCCTTGTATAAGGACGAACTTGTATATGCATGGTACTAGAACTCATCTATATCATTCAATTGTGCCACCCTTAAGTTGGCAGCGACATCCCATTCAAGATTCAACTTCTTTAAAGCCCACATGGCTTTGTGTTCAAGTTCCACTAGAAGATGATAAGCATTTCCGAACATCAACCGGTATAGAGACATTGTAATCGGTATTTTGTAAGCCGTCTTATAAGCCAATAGAGCATCATCGGGTTTCTTGGACCAATTCGCCCGGTTAGCATTCACTGTTTTGGATAAAATACTCTTTATCTCCAAGTTGGAGACTTTCACTTGACCGCTTGCTTGAGGATGATAGGGGGTTGTAACTTTATGAGTGGCATCATACTTGGTGAGTAAGGAATCAAATACTTTGTTAAAAAAATGCGATCCCCTGTCACTTATGATGGCCCTTGGAGTACCAAATCTTGTAAAAATGTTCTTCTTCAAAAATGACACCACACTTCTCACTTTATTGTTGGGCAAAGCAACGGCCTCAACCCATTTAGATACATAATCAACCGCGACAAAGATATAGGTGTTTCCACATGAGCTCAAAAATGGAACCATAAAGTCAATACCCCACACATCGAAAGTATTAATCTCCAAAATAGTGGTGAGGGGAATTTCATTTTTCTTTGAGATTCCACCGGTCCTTTGACATTCATCACAATGCTTGACAAGATCACTTGAATACTTGTAGAGAGTGGGCCAATAGAAACCGCAACTTAAGACTTTGGCCTCCATTCTTGCTCCACCATGGTGACCACCATAAGGCGAAGAATGATAATCCCTAGAAATTTCACTTTGCTCCTCCTCCGGTACTCATCTCCCAATCACTCCATCCATACAAATCCGGAAAAGGTACGGTTCACCCCAATAATAGTCTTGACAAATTTTGTTTGAGCTTCTTCCTTTGGTTTGAAGAGTACTCAACCGAAATAATACCACTCACGGGATAATTTGCTAGATCCGCGAACCATGGCACCTCTTTTATAGAAATTGCCAAGAGTTGCTTATCGGGGAAAAATTCATTGATTTCAATGCCATCATGTGACCTCCCCTCCTCCTCCATATGAGAAGTGGTCAGCCACTTGGTTTTCACTCCCTTTTCAATCTTGGATGTCAATATCAAACTTTTGCAATAAAAGTACCCATCTCATCAAATAGGCTTTAGAATCTTTCTTGCTCATGAGATAACGGAGTGCCGCATGATCTGTATGAACAATCACTTTTGCACCCATCAAGTACGGGCACAACTTCTAATAGCAAACACAATGGCAAAAAGCTCTTTTTCTGTAATGGTGTAGTTGACTTGGGCACTATTCATGGTCTTGCTTGCATAATAAACCGGATGAAAGATCTTTTTGATGCATTTCCCCAAAAAATCCCCTACCGCTACATCACTTGCATCACACATGAGCTTAAAAGGAACACTCTGATTTGGAGCGGTGATGATGGGAGTAGTAGTCAACTTGAACTTTAGCAACTCAAGTTCTCTCATGCAATCATTATCGAAATTAAACTTGGCATCTTTCTCCAAAAGTTTGCACAACGGGTTTACCATTTTAGAAAAATCCTTGATGAAACGCCGGTAAAATTCCAGATGGCCTAAGAAACTCCGCACGCCTTTACCTGAAGTTGGAGGTGAAAATTTAGAAATCACCTCAATCTTTGCCTTGTCGACTTCAATGCCATTCTTTGAGATCTTGTAGCCAAGGACAATTCCTTCCTCAACCATGAAATGACATTTCTCCTAATTGAGAACCAAGTTTATTTCTTTACATATTGCCAATACTTTATCCAAGCTCGCTAGACAATCATCAAAAGAATTCTCGACCACCAAAAAGTCATCCATGAAGACTTCAAGGAAATCCTCCACCATGTCCATGAAGATAGCCATCATACCTTTGAAAAGTGGCCGGTGCATTGCATAACCCAAATGGTATCCGCGAGAATGCGAAAGTGCCATAAGGACATGTGAAAGTAGTTTTGTCTTGATCCTCCATAGCGATAAGAATTTGATTGTATCCGGAATACCCATCTAGGAAACAATACAAAGCACGACCGACCAATCTATCAAGCATTTGATCTAGGAAGGGAAGTGGTAAATGATCCTTCCTTGTGACTTTGTTGAGCTTCCAATAGTCCATACACACACTCCACCTGGTCACCATTCTTGTAGGAATTAACTCATTCTTATCATTGGTGACTATTGTCATGCCCCCTTTCGTTGGGACACATTGAATTGGAGAAGTCCACGAACTATAAAAAATGGGGTACACAACCCTGACATCCAACCACTTTATGATCTCCTTCTTGAAAACCTCTTGCATGGCTTCATTGATTCTCCTTTGATGTTCAATAGATGGTTTGGCACCTTCCTCCAAGTTAATCTTGTGCATAAAAAAGCATGGCTTATTCCCCGAATATCTACCAATGTCTATCCAATAGCTTTCTTCCTCTTTTGTAGCACCACCAATATGGAATCTACATCCACATTAGTCAAACAAGAGGAAAGAATAACCGATAAAGTAGAAGAAGGGCCAAAAAGTTCATACCGAATATATGGAGGTAATGGATTTAACTCCAATAAGGGAGGCTCCTCAATTAAAGGCTTCGTTGGAGGAGTGGTTATATTCTCATGATCTAAGGACAATTTGCGGGAATCATTAGTGTACGACCCTATTCCTTGCAAAGAGTTCACACATTCCACATAACCCTCCATTTCTTCATCATAACAATTGAGCGAGATGACCTCCAAAGTATCATTAACATTCATCACGTCACTTGTTTCATCAATAATCACATCGGTCACCAAGTCCACGAAAGAGCATACCTCATTGCTATTGGGTTGCCTCGTAGACTTTCACACATGAAAAACCACTTTCTCATCACCAATCCAGAAAGTAAGTTCTCCGACTTCAACATCAACTAGATCCTTCCCCATAGCAAGGAAAAGTCTCCCAAGAATAATCAACACCTCATAATCAACCTCACAATCAAGAATAACAAAATCCGTCGGAAGAATGAATTTATCGACATGAACCAACATATCATCAATTATACCCAATGGCCTCTTAATGGTACGATCCGTCAATTGTAATCTCATAGATGTGGGCCTTGATTTCCCAATTCTCAAAGTTTTGAAAATCGATTAGGGTATCAAATTGATACTTTTCCCAAGATCACAAAGAGCTTTAGCAAAGCCGGCACTTCCAATGGTACAAGGGATTTTGAAAGCATCGGGATCTTCCAATTTAGGAGACAGTGAATACATAATTGCAGTCACTTTATGAGTCATATTTATAGTTTCACAATTCATCGACCACGTTTTTGTCACCAAGTCCTTCATGAACTTTGCATAACCGGGCATTTTCTCCAAAGCCTCAACTAATGGCACATTAATATATAGACTTTTCGTCATGTCAATGAACTTTTTGAATTGATTTTTTCCATTTTTCTTAGCAAGCCTTATAGGATATGGAGGATGAGGCCTAGGCATTGGTGCCTTAGCCTTTTGCACTACCGGTTCTAATATGTCAACAATGTACTCCCTAAACGGGTTCACTTCCTCTTGAGTCTCCTCCATATTGTCATCTATATCAATCCTCACCTCATTATTTTCTTGCACCTCATTTTTCAGAGTCTCATCTTCTTGTACTACTTTCTCATCATCCATAAGTTTCCTTTGATTTGAGGTGGTTGTATCCCTACCTTTTCCACTATTTGTAGTAACATCCATTTCATGTCTCGTGTTGTTCCCACCCTTTGGGTTCACCACTGTATCACTTGGTAGTGCCCCCTTAGGATGAGTGTTTAAAGCTTGTGAGATTAGCCCCAATTTTGAACTTTCAAGTTGCGAGTTGAAGTTTTGTGAGAGGCTAGTTGAGCATCGGAGTTAGAATTTTTCTCCATCATTTGTTTGAACATGTTCTCAATTCATCCCATCTTATTGTTGGAAGAGCTAGGATCATGAGAAGGATTATGAGGCAGGTTGCTCGGTTGTTGATACATCAGGGCCCTTTAAAAGCTCGACCCCCTATTGCCTTGATTATTGTTCCACCCTCCTTAGTTGTTGCCTCCCCAATATCCTTGATTATTGCCAGTCCAATTGCCTTGGTTGTTTTGACTATTCCAATTTCCTTGGTTGTTTTGATTGTTCCAATTACCTTGGTTGTTAGAATTCTAATTCCCTTGATTTCCTTAAGGTCGCCATTGTTGTTGATTCGGGCCTTGAGAGTTGTTTTTTTTTTTGCCCTTGGAAGTTATTCACATATTGTACTTCCTCATCTTGTTCATTGTAAAATTCATCTTGATCAAACCCATTATCTTCTTGCACATAATTTTTCACATGGTTTTGCACTTGTGGATCCTTTTGCCTTCTCTTGTTCACCATCATACTAACTCCCTCCATTGCATTGACTTGATTAGGACCTTGCACTAGTTGAAGTTGAGCCTTGGCTAATTGATTCATTGTGGTGGTCAACTCGGCAATTGCTTGCCCATGATCATGCAATTCTTTATGTAAGTGAGTCTCATTTGGATCATCTTGAGGAACATTTTCTCTACTTTTCCATGCGGATGAATTGTCCGCCCTTTTATCTAAATTCTCACAAGCTTCCGCATATGGCGTTGTCATAAAATTTCCATCGACAAGTTGGTTGACCATGTATTTATTGGTAGTATTGATCCCCTATAGAAAGTTTGTTGATCATAGCCCCCGTCATGTTATTGTTCGGACACTCTTTCACTATTGTTAGGTACCTCTCCCATATTTCATGAAACGGGTCATTGGGTTCTTGTTTGAGTGATAGAATCTCGTCTCTAAGATTAGCCATATGCCTGGGAGAAAAGAATTTGGTAATGAATTTCTACAAAAATTCATCCCATGTATGGATGGAATAGTTTGACAACCTTTCTAACCAATCCAAGGCATTCCCCCATAGAGAGAAAGGAAATAGCCTCAACCTCAAAGAAACCTCGGAGACATTTGTCTGTCTACTCCCCCAGCAAGTGTCAACATACCCCTTTAAATGTTTGGAATCATTTTGACTCGAAGCCCCAATGAAGAATCCCCATTGCTCTAGCAATGTGAGCAGTACATTTGTAATTTGAAAGTTGCCCGCCCTAATGCGGGCCAGGACTTTGCACCCTTCATTCGGCAACACTCGATGTGGAGCTGCTCTTTGTGGAGGTGGAGGTGGAACGTGAATGTTGTCTTGAGGCGATCGGCCTCGTCTATTTGCTTGAGGTTCAAGAAGAACCTCTTCAACTTGGTCATCTTCCATGTCCACATCCACATCCCCCATAGGCATGTTTCCAAGTGGATCATTGTTGTTGAGAGCCGTTGTTTCACCTACAATTGTTCCACAAAAATGATTAGTAACACAGAAGGAAAAGAAAACAATTCACACACAAGACCAATCATATAGCAAAATTCGTTTTTAATTCCCTGATAACGGTGCCAAAAATTGATATCATCCAAGTCACAACTCTATCGAGGTTATAAAATGGCCGATGCAATAGTAATACCCAACAAAATCGGTCGAATTCTACATGGAGCTATATGAATGGGATTTAGGAGTATATATGATGGTAAATGAGCTTGAACTATACTAAATTACACTTCCACGAGATTGGTTGATTTTAGAGCTAAGTTAAACTAAGATTATGAGATAAATATTTGAAACTAAGAAATTGTGTTTTTGTTGTTGTTTTCAAATAATGTAAAAGGCCTAGGTTTGTGATTATGAACAAGTGTTTGCCTAATGGGATAAAGACTTTTATGTTGTTTTGTTGAATGGGGTATATTATAACTCACAACACTACGTTGCACACTCAATACCTCTCAGTCAGAGAATGATTTTCCCCAATTTGACTTTCTTAAGACAAAATGGATATCTACCAAAATGTTTGATAAGAGCTCAAGTTGGATTGTTACTATCTCTAGGTTGAACCCTTTAATTAGGTTAATCAATCTCTCAATTATGCCAATTCCTTGTTAACTAGGTTAACCTAGACTAGGTCTCTCTTTCTAAAGAAGAGACTAAGTCAAATATGCATAAATAATATTTGAAACCATTAATTTCACAAATAAAGCATAAACTAGCTAAATAACAAACACTCATTCATAAATAAACATAAAATTAATCAGCCTTAAGGTTTACACGCTAGGGTTGCATCACAACCTAAGTTAAGAATCTAGCTACTCATAATGGGTATGGAAGAAAAGATGATATAACTCATAGTGAAAGATTACAAGACAAATATCCATTGCTAAATCACCAAAGTAAGGTAAAGTTGCCTAAAGAAGTAAGGAAAAATGGCTACAGATCTTTCAATATTCAAAACTTGACCCAAATTCGTGAAACTATTCTATTTATACAAAGCTAAAAAATTTGGACAAATATGCCCTTTCGAAGGTTCTGCAGCCGCCCAATTTCATGTGCAGTCCGCACTTTTCTTGAGTCTTGACAGGAGTTGGAACTGCGGCCGCACAATTCTGAAATGCGACCGCAACTCTCACAATCTGCGGTCTGTACAATTCTGGGTGCAGCCGCATAGGACCCTTCTGCGGACCGCACAATTCTGAGTACGGCCGCGTGGCTGGCTTCTGCGGTCGCACAATAATTGTGCGGTCAACATTTCCATTAAGCTTGGAATGTTAACTCTCTGAACTTTTGTTCTTGGATATCTTCTGCGGCCGCACTTTTCACTTGGGTTCTGATGGACTTGCCTTCACATTCTGCGGCCGTAGATGGAAATCTGCAGCCCACACTTTATGCTTTTGTGCCGGATTTTGTCCTTGTGATCAGACCACTCCTTCTTGAGTTGGATTTGATCTTTGTGGCTTATTTTCCAATACTCTTACAATTAAGCATATTTCATCAGTTTTCGAAAATATAATTAAACACTTTTGGACCAAAACGAAAGCTAATGACGCTAATAAATAGTCAAAATATCCAATTATTAAGCATATATTGTTGGACTTTTAAGCCATTGGGCTTTAAAGTATAAAAGTGTGAATTGGAAATGGAGGGAAATAAAATGGAGAAAAAAATGAAAATTTGAAAAAGTGAACTTATGTCTTGCACTTTGTCCCTCATTGGTGAGGGACAACTACATTTGTGTGTATATATATAGAATCACTTCTTAAAGCTCTTAAAAGGAGTTGAAGAGAATGAACCCTCGCGCCATCGTCGTCGCTCGCTCAGCTCGGTTTCGGCTTTGGATTTGAATTTGGATTTGTCAAATGATCGATCGATAAGATTATTTTTTGGACAAAATTTATTTAATTAATTATTTAATAATTAATTAAATGCCAGATCACTGCTGAAGATTCAGAAATATAGTCTGACCACGGTCCTGGCGTAATCGCAGTAGAACCGCGGCATAACCCTTCTACAGGTTTAGAGAGCCACTTTGGCCGCGGTCCTAGCTTAACCGCAACAACGAAATTTTTGAGCAGGCACTTTTCCAGAACAGACATCACACCTCTTCCAATAATTGCCTATAAATTCAGAGGCATGGTTTTGTTTTTAACACACCAAAAATATTACAAAACTTCCTTCTTTCTGAAAAATACTGCATTCTAATTCGCAGTCTCTCTCTCTCTCGAATTCGTAAGTGTGATTTTGCTCCGTTCTTTAAGTTCGTTGGTATCCTGCAGTTTGTATTGCCACTGTTGCAGGAAGGTTTATTCCGTTTTATCCTGGGAGGATTTAATCCATTACCTTGGCAACGTGTGAGGGG
>MU694835.1:37104-47268 GCA_026770625.1 Nicotiana glauca | reverse complement strand
GCTTTGCAAAAAAAATTGCAAGCGTACCCGCTTTTTCGCATAACTTCAGCACACGGGGCTGAAGTAGCAAAGGCAATCACACAAAACTTCAGCATTTTAGTAGCCGGGCCTGAAGTTCAGCTCTAGAGCTGAAGTTTTTATTTTGTAACTTGCAACTTCAGCTTTAGAGCTGAAGTTTTATTTTATAAGCTTTTGTTTAGTAACTGGGAAACTTCAGCTAGAGCTGAAGTTTTTGTCTTTGTAACCGAAAAACTTCAGCTCTAGAGCTGAAGTTTCCCAGTTATAAAATAAAAACTTCAGTTCTAGAGCTGAAGTTTTTGTTTAGTAGCCCCAAAACTTCAGCTCTAGAGCTGAAGTTTTCAAGTTATAAAATAAAAACTTCAGCTCTGAGCTGAAGTTTCTACGTTGTAACTAGAAAACTTCAGCTCTAGAGCTGAAGTTTCTATGTTGTAACTATAAAACTTCAGCTGAAGTTTTTGTTTAGTAGCCCCAAAACTTCAGCTCTAGAGCTGAAGTTTTGATGTTGTAATGAGAAAACTTCAACTCTAGAGCTGAAGTTTTGATGTTGTAATGAGAAAACTTCAACTCTAGAGCTGAAGTTTTGATGTTGTAATGAGAAAACTTCAACTCTAGAGCTGAAGTTTTGATGTTGTAATGAGAAAACTTCAACTCTAGAGCTGAAGTTTTGATGTTGTAATGAGAAAACTTCAACTCTAGAGCTGAAGTTTTGATGTTGTAATGAGAAAACTTCAACTCTAGAGCTGAAGTTTTGATGTTGTAATGAGAAAACTTCAACTCTAGAGCTGAAGTTTTGATGTTGTAATGAGAAAACTTCAACTCTAGAGCTGAAGTTTTGATGTTGTAATGAGAAAACTTCAACTCTAGAGCTGAAGTTTTGATGTTGTAATGAGAAAACTTCAACTCTAGAGCTGAAGTTTTGATGTTGTAATGAGAAAACTTCAACTCTAGAGCTGAAGTTTTGATGTTGTAATGAGAAAACTTCAACTCTAGAGCTGAAGTTTTGATGTTGTAATGAGAAAACTTCAACTCTAGAGCTGAAGTTTTTCAGTTATAAAGGGAAGCTGAAGTTTTTTAAAAAGTAGGTACGGATGCAAACAAAAAAACAAAGCGGCTACATGTTAAAGAGGGGCGCCCAAATAGGGCACTCCGTGCAATTTTTACAGTTTAAAAGCATAGCTTAATAATTCAGGGAGTTAAAGATATTTGCAAGGTCATCAGTTCAATTCATACCGGTCACAACCTCTTTTAATTTTATAGGGAATAAATAGTATACCCAATGTAATCTTACACAAGGAGTTTGGAAAAAACAAAATGTACGCAGAAGATGTGGTGCTGCTTGCCGGGGTGTGTGGCTGTGTGCCACGTCAAAACAAGAAAATAAAAGGCCGTTATACGTAGGGTGGATGTACACATACGCTGTAAACCACCGTCGTTTGGCAAAAGAAAATGGTTTTTTGGCTCTACGTCACTGTATCTTTGGCCATAGAGTCCAATGAATATGCACATAGAGATGATTGAATTGACCTTTGCCTCCTAGATATGTGTAAGGGTCAGTTGGGTGTCTCCTTATGTATTCGTCCTTTTCTTCAGCATGAGAGTTTTTAGGATTAAAGAACAAAATGTCACTGTATGAATACTCAAATTGGATAATGGAAAGCAGCCCTATATATATCTCTTTATTACACTTTGTATTTTTCCTCCTTGGTAAGAACGAAGCTTCATCAATCAAGTGTCTTGCCTAACTATTTCTGGAAATTGAGGACTCAAAAACACATTTAAATGATGGCCACATGCACACTTATTTTGACCGTTGAGTTTAAAGGCAAAATGAAGCAAATATTAGCAAGGAACAAGGACTATTTACCAAACATTTAAGGTGGCGTTGTGGAGGTTGATAATTAGGGTGGAATGTTAGGTAATCAGAGTGTGTTTCATATCCTTACCAGTAGTATTAATGTTAGTTCCCTATTTTCTATTCTTTTGTGTTATCTGATTATTTGTTATTCTTATTGGATTGCTATGTTCCTGTTTGTTGCTATGACTCCTTTTCATTCTTCATTTGAGTTGAGGATCTATCAGAAAAACCTTTTGCCTTCTTAAAATAGGAGTAAGTTCTGCGTACACGCTACTCTCCGCACATCCCATCATGCAGGATTGAACTGGGTTTTTTTCGTTGTTGTTGCTTGTTAAGGTCAGGGACAAAGCTATGTTGGCCCAAGGGGGTCAACTGAACAACCTTCGCCAAAAGTTATACTATGTATAAGGTAAAATATTACTTATTATTATTGTTCAAAAAATAGGCTTTAAACACCCTTTCATAGTCCGATTACAAAGGGTGTTCAAAATTGAACGTTTTCCTGGTTTCGCCACTGGTTAAGGTGGCGTTACTTAAAAATTTTCACAACAGTTTCAACCAATAATAATATCGGTTTTTTTCACCAAGAAAATAGAGTTATTCGGTTGTCAATGAATAATTTTTTTTTCCAAAACAAGTTTTTGAGAAGAAATATAACTTTAGAGACTAGTCAAATGTTGCCAAAGCTACTACAATAAGTTACTAATATTACTTTCTGATCTATTTTCTATAGCACTATTATTATCATCTGGCATGAATCAGTTTTCTTTCTGTGTTTTTTGTTAAATAGGCAACCTTGGTTTGAAAGATAAATTCGTACTTCCTTTAAATATTCCTTTTCTATTTTTACAATAATAATATATTTCTTTCTTAAGAAATTGCTTTATTGGAGAAAGGAAAACATTGAAAAGAGACAAGACATGGCCCAAGTACGTATCTTTTTGCCAAAATTCAGTGATATGCTTCTAGTTCAATGTTAGTAAAGTAGTCGGAGAAAGTACTAAATTATTGGCGAGATATAAATACTTCCGTAATAAAATTCAGTTCTGAGTTTTTAATTTTTCTAATCTTTTTTTTTTGTTAATTAATCACTACTTATTTCTGTAATTCAAAATTAAATATGTACCTATACATATTTAAAGATTATCTTGAGATTCGACGAGATATTGGTTCGTCTTCGACTAGAATAAAGTATTCAAAAGTTAAGAATTTTGACATCTTCACAAGACCACTAAATAAAGGAGGAAGGGGGAAAAATAGAGAAAAAGCAAAAAAGAACATCATAAGAGAATCTTTAAATTGAATTGGGCTCTCTTAGAGGGGAGAAGTTCACAAATACCCACTTTTGGGGCAGCTGCTGAAGTTATATTCGCAGACAGAAATTTACCCATTGGGATACGAAGCTCTTATATTTTCAATGCTAACTTGAGAAATCGGATCTTAATTTTTTTTTTATCTTTCGAATGCAACTTCAAAAAAATTAAATTTTAAGTAGTTGTATCTTTCCAATGCAATTTTAAAAAATTGGATCTTAAGTTATTAAATCTCTCCAATGCAACTTCAGTAATTGGGTCTTGAGTTCTTCTATCTTTCCTATACAACTTCAGAAAAGTCATATCTTAAGTACTTCTATATCTTCAATACAACTTCAGAAATCAGATCTTAGGTTCTTCTATCTTTTAATGCAACTTCAGAAAAATAGGATCATAAGTAGTTCTATCTTTACAATGCAACTTTAAAATTGAGATCTTAACTTTTTCTATCTTTCCAATGCAACTTTCGAAAATTTGGATCTTAAGTAGTTTTATCTCTACAATGCAACTTTAAAAATCAGATCTTAAGTTTTGATACATGTTTTTCGAATTTCAATAATCCATTACACGATTCAACATCCAAATCTACTCAAATTGAGCTCAAATTTAAAATATAGCTTTTAGATATCATTAAAAATAAACCCAAATTATTAAATTATCAAAATAATAACAAATCAATAAACTCATTTTGCCATTAAGAAGAAGAAGCCCTAAGTAAAACCTACAATGATTTTTGTAACTAATGCATGAGACATAAATCAGAGAAGAAGAAAACAGTAGCGAAGCTTCGTATACCTTCGACATGAATATAGAAAGGAAGAATGTTTACCCGTAAAATGATACAGTTGAATCTATAGCTTTAAGGCCCCATAAAATTTTACCTAGAACCCGGGGTTTCGTGATGCCGAGTTAGGCCTATGTGTTTGATCATTGTAGAAATTCAAGCTTGTCGCGATACGAACTTTTAGGTTGAATAATGTGTTAGGGAGTTGGAGAAAAATCATTGCAAAACATGGCATTTTTGCGGTCCATTATGCGACCACAAAACTACTCCGCGGACTGCATATCCGTATGGAGTGAAGCAGAAAAATGGGCCAATTTTGGAGGTCATTTTGCAATCAATTATGCGATCGCATAATCGTTTTGCGGGCCGTACATCCCTCGCAGAACCAACATGATTAAACTTCAGAAGGAGGTTTTACGGTCCATTATGCAACCACAGAATTGATCTGCAGACCGCAGATCTGTTGCAGACCTGTCCAGTCTTGCCCAGTTTTTGGGATCGCTTCTGTGGTTCCCTTTGCGGACTGCATAATTATTTTGTGGTATGGTCTGCGACCGCAGACCCAACTTCGTAAAGTTAAAGTTTTGAAAAATTTCACGTGATCCCATTTTTATAATAACACTTTGGGGTTTATTTTAGAAGGTTCAAGCTTCTATTTTAGAGAGAGGAAGGTGCTCTAGAGTAGGAGGAATTCCTAAGCTATTTGTTCATCAATCTTTGGTCAAATCTTGGAGAATTCACAAGGAAACCTTGTTAGTTGTCTTCGAAAGAAGTAAGGTTCTAGCCCTAGCTTTCCATTTCGAATTTGGGGTAGAAGATGGGTAATGAGGAATGTGATTCTTGGGTGTGAGAGTATTATTTATGCATGCATGTACCATCAAGGTTGGTTGGAAGGTTATTGATCTCAAAAGGGTAAATATTGGGTTGTGGAATGAAGGAATCCTCCATAGGAGAACTTTGGAATCATAATGCCCACCTAGTATTTGATAAAATGCTCAAATGAGCTGAACCCCTGAGTATCTTCCTAATTGTGGTTCCAATTTGTCATGTCTCTACTCGATTGAAGTATCTAGGATTTCCGGAATGTTGTAGTAATTTAAGGAAGGCTCAAGCAAGGTATGTTTTGCTAAACTCCTCTTGTAAAAATCGAATTCCATGATGTCCTCGTAAGTGGCGATTATGATTGGTTCAATTTCTTATTTCTCATGCTCTGAGCCCTTCCTAATAAATTTTATCACTCTAAAATAAGTATTATATTGAAAGACATATGTACTCAAAATATGTTCCAAATATTCCTATCATAGCATGATTCCCTATGAATGTAATCTAGTATGACCAAAGTATTAAAGGTGTTGTGATTTTAAAATCATGTTTCAATTGCAAGTTAGTATGCCTGATTGTGGAAGAGAAACTCAGTGTGATTAAGACTCTTATTGCTCATATATACGGTTAATGTCTTGATTTGAAACTCCCTTATTATTGATAATCCATGATGATGCTTAAAAATTATAGGGGTGAGTATGAAATATAAAATACGATCGACGTGTTGAGAATAATATTACAAATTGTTTCCACTAGTGCCAATGAAATGGAAAGATATGTGGATAATTATGAAATGAGCTGATGATCCTTTAAATAATAAATATTTTTGGAGTATCGTTTAGTCACTAAGGAAGGATAGGTTGAAATAACCTAAACCTTAAACTACACATGCCGATGTAGGAGTGATTGAGGGATAAAATCCCCGTGTTGATATGATGAGATTGTTTCCCCTTGTATGGGATGAGATTGATGTGTTGAGATATTTTTCCTTAAATGGGATGGGATGATTTCTAACGGGATATGATGTGATGCCGACCCACACGGCATTATGGTGAGATGTTTAGTTGATCGGGTTGAGATTAGATGCCAAGGCGCACACATTGTGGTGTTGAGATTGAATGTCTCAGAGTGAGATGGCTTAGATGACTGTGCTGAGATCATAGTCTGTTCTAAAAGTATGGTGGTGTATTTGTACTAAAAATCTCCCAACTTAAAAATACTGAAACTTGCTTGAAATCTATCTTTCTCCTAACTTGACCCTTTAATATTATTTGAGGCTCTCATTGATTCCATGTTTCCTTCTCACTTTACAGTTATTTATTATATTGAGAGGGTGCTTAGTTTTACATACTAGTATTATTTTATATGTACTAACGTCCCCTTTGTGGGGGGCGATGCATCTTTAATAGATGTAAGTGATTCCACAGCAGGCGGTATTGCTCAGTGATAGCAGTACACCCTCTCCTCAGCTGACTTGGTGAGCCCCACTTCATTTCGGGATCTTGTATATCTTGTCCTCTATGTGTAGTGTTTTGAACTATATCTAGAGCCTTATTGCTGACACTATCGTAGTACTCTTTTATTTTTATTAGAGGCTCCGCAGATATTATGTGGGTTGTATATTGGCATTGGAAATTTCAAACTAGTAATGTTGTATTTGTATCACATGTTCCACTTTAAACAATGAAAGTGTATGCATTTTGAGACTTATTAATGATGTAACTAATGGTAATGAACTATTGTTGTTCACATGACCTCTCATTGTCCAATTAATGAAATATATCTTCTATTTATTCATGGGTGAGTTTAGGTAGAAGGCATTGTACGTGCTTGCTTGACTAGAATATCTCGGTTGCGCACCGGTCATGCTTCCCAAAATAATAAATAAATTAAATATAATTCAAGACTTAGCATTGAAATCAAGATAAGATAACAAACAACTTGGTTCCGGGAGCAAGGCTTCCGAAGGCAGCAATAAGAATATTGATAGACATAAAATAAAGTATTATTGATCTTTGAATAATGTGTAGCCCAAGTCTGTTAGAATTTTTGTGTCCTTTAATGGTTGTTGAATTCACTATTTATATCTATACCTAGAAAACAAGGTCCTAGGATCAAGCCCCTTTTTAAATGACAATAATGGGACCATTGATGAATATGTAACAGCAGACCATGAATGTCAAAATTCTCTGTAACAGATGCATATTTTGAGAAATATTCTCCATTGAATTCCATCTATTGGAAAATATTTGTTTTCCCTTGTTGATAATATTCCCTTCGGGGTGTACCCGGTGGCAACTAAAGTTGTTGTCCTCGGTCTTGATTTCCACTTGCTTTGTCTTCCGTTTGTCTCCGATTTCACGTGCCATTCTATTATTTGAGTATTTAATATGAACCGATTTTACCCTATATAGATATCCCCCTGCTTTTCGGTGACACCTTTTTATGCCACAGGAAAGTTGGTCAAGATTCCTTTCTTGGCAGGAAATTCCCTTCTGAAAAGTTTCTGACGCTTGATTAGACACACGTCTCTCCACATTTAATACCTCTAACACATGTCACTCCACGACTTAGCAATATTTTTTCCAATTGTAGAGTTAATCATGGCCACGATTTTAGCCGCTTATTTCTTTACTTATAGGCCTTCTTCTTCTTCTTCTTCTTCTTCTTCTTCTTTTATTCTTCACTGTTCTATAAACTATCTCAACTTCTTTGCATTCAACTCTTTCTTGTTTTCAATTTTCCTCATACCTTCTTTTCTATCATGTCTTCTTCTTCCAAGAACTCAGGTTCTTTTAAAAATAAAGAAAACACCCTTGATGCTGACCTCCCTATGGTGAGCACCATTATTCCAAGAAGACTCAACACAGCCTAGGACTTTGAAGATAATTTTCTGTCTACAAGTTCTCGTGCATGGGCTATTGGCATATACCCTTCTTCCATCCACCCTTCCAACGTTATAGTTTTGAAGGAGGATTGTGATTGCCATGATCTGAACATCATTGCTCCCGAACTAGTAGAGCGAATAACCTACTCCAAGAAGGGCCTCTTGTACGTTTATACGTACCCATTTACTTTGGGTATGTTTCTTTGAGTGGGGGGATTGACCTCGTGATTTTGGAGTTGTGCCACAAATACTAGGTTTGCTTGGAACATGTGATCCCTTTTGTGTGGTAAACAGTGGCATGCCTACGACGGCTATACCAGGAGACAAAGGAGGAGTTCACCTTGGTTCACATGATGAGCCTCTACTTCTCCAAGATTTTTCGTGGGGGAGTAATAAATTTCAGCAAACATGGCCATCATGCTTTTCTCACTAGCATGGATGACGACAACGATCGTGGATGGATGGAGCAGTTTGTTGTTGTTGTCACCAGGGATACCATCCCGACCACAACTCCATCTTTTCCCGAGTCCTGGACTTGTACGTATAAGTTCAAAGTCTGTCTTACCTTTGAAAAAGGTTTTTTCATGTCGTTGTTGATTCTTCTCTTTTTATTATTTTAGAAACTCGGTGGACACCACCTTTTGTTTAAGCATTGTGAAAAGTTTTACTTTTTGCGTCGAATTTTGCATGACTTCGAGTGCATTTCCCCCCGATAGCATTTTGGGTTCCAAGCATAAACGTTTCCGAAACCAACTCATTACTATGGGGGTCTCATAAAAGAGGGCCCTCTTATATTTACAGTGCTCTTGAAGAGGACATCTCTTATTCATCACTATCATTTGCAGTACTTTATTAAATTTCAAATGATAAAATTAATTTATCGTTTTGACAAGAAACAAGATAAAAATAAAGGACTTTATTTTTTTCCTTATATCTTCAAAAGTACATAAGCATTCATTTTGTTGTTCGAAAAGAAGTTGATTACATGTGGCAAATTTGAACAACTCATTTCTATGGGGCTGGTTGTGCAGTCCCTAGTCCCAATGGGATATTTTGTTCTCAAATTTCCTAGCCCCAGTTTCTGTGAAAATCAGGTTACCGTGTTCTTATATCGTTCCCTTCAGTGTTCAGATGCGAAGAACACGAATTAAAATACTAGAAGTCTTGCTCCTTTGAGGATTCCACTAGTGAATGGTTAATGGATAATCCTTGGTCCGATAACAAGCTTCGTTTAAAATTAGGAAATTTGTTACCGAGACAAATATTATCTAACCACCCCAGTGGCTTGTAAGGAAGGAGCACTTGTGAATGGTTGAATAGACTTTGTTCCAATAACAATCTTTTTTTTCTTTAGGAACTTTGCTATCGAGCTAAAGACTATCTAACCATCGCTAGTGACTTGTCGCTTTTATTCCTTATTATTTAAATGTCTTATTTTGGCCGATGACATTTCCTTCACAGTATGATTTTCATCGCTGCCTCATTAAAAACTTGCTAGAAAAATCCAATTGGGATAAAAACTAGACCAAGGGAAAAAGAGTGCAGCACATACTTTCAATATAGGCGGTGCTTCTCAGCAATAATACCTTTTGCGGTGAGTTACATTCTATTTGCTTGGAAACTTGACTCTGTTTTGGTACTCTAGTTCATATGGTCCTTTTTCGGTGACAGCTAAAACCCGGTAGGAGCCTTCCTATGTCGGACCCAACTTTCCTACATTGAGCTCCTGGATGTTCTGAGTCACCTTTCTTAAAATCAAGTCTCCCACTTTGAAGTAGTAGAAATTGGAACTTTATAGTACCTTTCCATTCTTTTTTTATGGGCCACCATCCTTATATGGTCTAAGTCCTTGCGTTCTTCAAGCAACTCTAGTCTGACTAGCAATGCTTCGTTGTTTGTTTCTTCGTCTGTCAGGAAGTACCTTATGGTAGGTTCTCCCATTTTCATAAGAATTAGAGATTTTACTCTGCATACGAGCGAGAAAGGTATCTCTCCCTTACTTGACTTGGTCATTTTCCATTATGCCCACAACACTCCTGGTATCTCTTCGGGCTAGTTTCTTTTGTCTGCTTCCAATCTCTTTTTGAGATTTTGAATAATCACCTTATTTGTCGATTCTGCTTGGCCATTTGCACTTGGATGGTATGGTGAAGATGTGATTATTTTTATTTTCAAGACTTTAAGAAATTTTATAACCTTTGCGCCTATGAATTGTGGCCTGTTGTCACATGCAATCTCCTTTGGTATTCCGAATAAGACTGCACTTTTAGGCGGGCCCGGGCCTAAATGGGCCAAACGGGCCAGGCTTAGCGGGCCTGGGCTTGGCGGTCCCAGGCTCGGGCGGTCCCGGGCTTGGCGGTCCCGGGCTTCGTGGGCCTGCTGGGTGGAACCAGCCCGTGACGGGCCTAAGCCCAGATGGTCCTGGGCTAAACGGGCCGGGCTCGTGGGCTTCGCGGGCCTAACGGGCTTTTTTATGTCCGAG
>MU694835.1:0-18273 GCA_026770625.1 Nicotiana glauca | reverse complement strand
ATTCCATCAATAGGGGAAATCATTACCTTAGCTTCTTCTCATTATTGTTTACAACTTTATTAGTTTAGTTTAAAGCTATTTAGTTACTTGCAAGTGTAGTTGTTAAAGAACATTCAACTGAGATTTGAATATTTGGGAAGCTGGTTCTTGAAGAATTAGTGGGTCTGAAGATAGTGGTTGATAGGTTAACTCTCTGTGGATTCGACCCTGGGCGTAATACTCGGGTTATATTTGCAACATCCGCAGAGTCTTTTTATAAGGCATACTTGGGTGTGATCATAAACTTCCTTTGTTCTCCTTATTTGCTTTTCGCACGTTCTGTTCATGAGCCTCTGATAGGTGGATCCGGCATTCTTAAGCCAAAATGGCATCATATTATAGCAATATGTGCCTAAGTTTGTTATGAATAAAGCCTTTCCCGATCCTCCGAGTTTGTTTGATTTGGTTGTACTCAGAATAAGCATCGGGGAAACTCATTAACTAGTGCCCGGCCATTGTGTCGATAATTTTATAAATGTTTGGCAATGGGAACAAGTCCTTTAGGCACAACTCATTCATATCCTTATAATCTACGCACATGCATAATTATTATTCTGTTCTGGAATTACTACTGCGTTAGCTAGCCAATCGGGATACTTTATCTCACGAATTGAACCGATATCACATAATTGAGTTACCTATTCTTTGATAAACATGTTTCTAACCTCGGTAATATCGCTCTTTGTTTGCCTTACTGGAGGGATGCTGCGATCCAGGCTCAACTTGTGCATGACCACTTCTAGCAGGATACCTGTCATATCCGTGTGTGACCATGAAAAACCATCAATGTTAGTTTTAAGAAATTCCATAAATCCTGACCTAAGCTCGGGGTTTTATCTAGTCCTCAAGTATAACTTCCTTTCTAGGAACTTTTCGAACTATGCCACATGTTCGACTTCTTCTGCTGTGGATTTGGTTGCGTCCGTTTCTTCTAGCACCTAGAAATATCTTTGTAACTAATAGGATTATGATGGCTCTCCCCCTTTGTCTACTTTTCTTGACTTGAGAGGGGGCATCAGCTCATGTAATTGCTACGCCACGTGTTCCTTCACTTTACTGTTAGAGACCAAGATCGTGTTCATTTCCCTTGCAACCGGTTGATCTCCCCTTATTTGTTTGATTCCCTCTAAAGTTGGGAATTTCAAAAGTTGATGGTATGTTGACGGCACGACCTTCATCTTGTGTAGCCATGTCCTGCCAAGAATTATATTATAGCCCATGTGTTATCTACCACTTCGAATGAGGTGATCTTCAAGACCCCTTCGACATTTGTGGGCAGTAGGATCTCCCTTCGGGTTGTCACATTTGCTAAGTTGAACCCGATGAGGAGCTTTGTGACCAAAATGATAATTCTAGTTAGCTTGGCTTACTCCTACACCCTTCATTGAATGATATCGGTTGAACTTCCTGGGTCCACCAAAACAGGTTTAATTTTAAAATCTAAAACGTTATGAGAAATTACCAGGGTATCATTGTGCGGCAATGTGAGTCCATTGATGTCTTCTTTTATGAATACGATGTCATACTCAGCAACTTCCCGGAGTCTCTTGCCATGAGTCACCGTATTTTTATCTTTTTGCTACCCAGAATGTCACGCCGTTGATCTCATTTCCTCCGAAGATCATGTTGATGGTTTGTCTGGGAGGGTCTTTACCTATTTTCGAGGGCTTTGTGTTAGCCCGGTTGCGACCGTAATTATTTTTGTCCTGGTCGCTTAAGAATTCTCTAAGATGGCTATTTTTCAACAACGTCACCACCTCCTTACGCAGACGTCGGCAGTCCCCATTCCGATGGCCATTAGTCCCATGATACTCGCACCACAAATTAGGATCCCTTTGGTTGTGATCGAATCTCATTAGCCTCATGAACTGTGCTTCCTTAATGTTCCTCATCGTCAATACTGCTCCACTATGCTGACATTGAAATTATACTCAGATAGTTTGCGATAAATGGAACGTGATACCTTTTTGTCCTGAAATGACCTATTATTGCGGCTGCAGTCAGTTCTTTTGTCGGGAACAAACCTGTCCGCTGACCAAAAACTTCTTCCACGTCCTTTGGCCCTTTCGTAGGGTAAAAACCAGTCCTTAGAAGAACACCAATCTGTGTCAAAATTACCCTTCGACTTATCCTTGCTCTTTTCTTGATCCAGATCTTTGGTTGATGCCGTAAAATCGAGATGGTCGTCTTTTATTCTTATCTTTATTCGTAGAGGTTATGGACATCTGCCTATGTAGTTGCTTGGAACTCGAGCATGCTTTCTTTCAGCTTCCGAGAAGTGTCGAAGATCCTTGGGTTCAACCTTTAGCAAACGCCTCAGCTGCCCATTCATCTGGCACGACCGGTAGTAGCATCTTTTCCTTCTAAAATCATATCACGAACTCCCGTAGAAATTCAGACTCTCTGTGAGCAATTTTAAATATATCGTCCTTCGGTCCTATACCTTCGTAACCCCGGCATGGGCCTTGATGAAATAATCTGCGAGCATCTCAAATGAAACTATTTAGTGCTCGGGTAAAAGCGAATAACATGTTAGGGCCTCCTTTGTGAGGGTTTTCCCGAACCTCTTCAATAGGACCGATTCAATCTCGTGGGGAGCTAAGTCGTTTCCTTTCACCGTCGTTGTGTATGTGGTGGTGTGCTCCTGAGGATATGATATCCTATCATATTTTGGTATGTTTGGCATTTTGAAGCGTTTCAGGATTAATTCTGGTGTCGCGCTCGATTTGAACGACAAATGAGTGTATCATTTTTAGTCCGATCCCTTTAATACTGGCAGTGCGCCTGGAATTTGGTCCGTTCGGATATTTATTTCCCTAATATACTGGTTGAGCTTGATTTTGAAAGGATCATTATCGTTGTTGTTACCTGATCCACCACCGACCCCCCTCCCCCCCCTATCCAAGGAGACCTCATCCCTCGGGATGTACTTATCTACTCTTTGTGTTGTTTGATTTTTAGGAGTACCGGGAGGGACTGGACCCCTTCATTCGCATTGTTGGAAGCACCTGTAAATGCTTGCCTCAATTCTGTCATGGTCTGGTCCTCCCGTGATAGATGGACCATGATAACCTTTTGTTGTTCCCTTAGGATCCTTACTATTTCCGCAACGTGCTCGTGTTTAGCTTCATCAAGAGTCGCTTCTCGAATGTGTCGAGGATACCGCCTGCCATGAACTGGCGTGTCTACGTCCTCCTCATTATGGGTGTCGCTGATTGAATCCTTGCGTTGAGGCAGAACTTCCATTGCCTCAATGTTGTGTGCGATGTTGACATTGTTATCTACCATCATTTACGATTTTTGCTAAGAAACATTGAATCAAATAGATTAATAATAGACGTAATGATCTATTCAATTAGCAACTGTCTAAGCCCCACGATGGGCGCCAGACTGTTTACCCATAAAACGGTACAGCTGAATTTATAGCGTGGTTTATATACAAGTGAATCTATTTGATCCAAAAATGATGAAAAAAATTAAATAGAGACTTGGTGTTGAAATCAAGATAAGAAAACATGCAACTTGGTTCTGGGAGCAAGGCTTCCGGAGGCAACAATAAGAATATTGATATACAGAAAATAAAGTATTATTGAGCTTAAAATAATATGTTGCATAAGTTTGTCAGAATTTTCGAGTCTGTACATGGCTGTTGAAGTCACTATTTATAATTATACCTAGGGAACACGGTTCTAGGATCAAGGCCCTCTTAAATGAAAATAATGGGGATCACTGATGAATATGTAACGACAAACCATGAATATCAATATTCTCTGTAATGGATGCATTTTTAATACTTACGAATATTCTCCATTGAATGTCATCTGGTGGCAAATATTTATTTTTCCTCATTGATAATGTTTCCTTCTGGTCTACCTGGTGCCAACCAAAGTTGTTTTCCTCAGTCTTGATTTCCACTTGCTTCGTCTTGCGTCTGTCTCTGTGTCACGACCCAAAATCTATTATAGGTCGTGATGGCGCCTAACAACGTCGTCAGGCAAGCCAACGATGATTGATCCAATTAATTACTTTTTATTACTTTTAAAATCATAATTTCCATTAATTATATAATATGAAATACAATTTGGATGAAACAATGATAATTACGTGAACTACCATACTAAACATCCAGTAGGAACCCCCAAGACCCGGTGTTACAAGTGCATGAGCATCAACTATGAAATATGATAACATACAACACCTGTCTAGAATACAAATTAGACAAGAAAATATAAATAATTCTTATGCTGCGGATTCGTACATGGAATGCAATTTACCGTAAGTCCCCGCAATAGCCGTGCCTCTGCGCCCACAAGACAGCTAAACATATATGTACCTGCACAAAATGTGCAACAAGTGTAGCATGAGTACGTAAATCAACACGTACCCAGTAATCATCTAGTCTAACCTTGAAGAAGTAGTGACGATGGGTAGACTTAGACACTTACTATAGGCTAACAATAAAGTACCAAAATTATTATTAAACATAGATTATATAAATACAATTGAAAACTCAATAACAAGAAATACATAAACAATTCTTTCACAAAAGGTAAATCCCAAATTAATTTCTATCATTTAACAAATTAATCTCTCAAGCCAATGAAACAATATCAATTATAACTGGGCTTCAAGAATTTTTACAGATTATGTCGAGGTCGTATGGATCGACTCAACATACAAATATATAAATTGTGCACAAACGAGGGTCGAATGGCACGAACCACAGATGCATCTATTTTCTACTGAAGCCTTCGGCTCGCTCCACAAGAAGAGAAAATACTTTATAAACAATCGATTGAAGATTATTAGGAGGCTAATATTCAAAGAAACACCAATCTCATTAACGGTCAAGTAACCCGTACAAACCTCAAGTAAATGAAATTTGACCCTTTTCAATTCCTTTATCAATTTTTGATATGATTTAAGCATTTAAATTAGCAAGTAGGGTGAAAATATTGCAAGTATCACATGATTTGGGTCCTAAACTACACAGACATAAGCATAATTAGTAGCTACGTATGGACTCTTGTCACCTCGTGAGTATGTAAACCCCACAAATAGAAGCACATATTAAATTCATTCACCTATGGGGATAATTCCCTTTTACAAGGTTAGACAAGAGACTTACGTCGTCTTAAACACCACTTTTCGGTCGCAATTTCACTCTAAAGCCCCAACTTAGTGTCGTTCAATCCGAAACCAGACAAACAATGTGCAAATTAATCAAAATATACTCCAACGCTTGAAATTTAACAATTTATAAAAATATTCAACTCCGCTAAAAAAGTTGGCAGTGGGGCCCACGTCTCGGAACCCGATGAAACTCATAAAATCCAACAACCCATTCATTTACGAGTTCGACCGTACTAATTTCATTCGAATCCAACTCTAAATTGATATTCAAAACTCATAAATGTGTTTTGTGAAATTATAGAAATTTCTTCTGCTTTCTTCTTGAAAAATCAATAATCTAACTACGTAAATGAAGATTAATCCATAAAATATAATCACAGGTGAGTCAAGAATGTTTACCCCAAGTTTTGTGGTGAAATTCGTCTCCAAAATCGCTAAATCCCGAGGTTCCCAGCTAAAAATATGAAATAATGGCTCAAAAGTCCGAAATAGAGGACTTATAACACTGCCTCGACTTCCTTCTTCGTGTTCGCGATGAACAAAATTCTCAAAAGCTATTTCCAAACTCTTCTAAATAGCCTCTAATATAATGGTAGTAAATTTTTGTACAAAACTCTAAATGACAAATGGTTTAACTTTCTGAAAACTAGATACCAATATTGACAACTTTTATGTTTTGGTCATCTCCCAATTTCTTATAGATTTTGAGATATAAGCAGCCAAAGTTAGCCCTGTGCAACACAAATTTCTTATTAGCAATTTCCAAACATCTTCCCAGACAACATGTAGTGTACCAACCATAACTTTTTGTACACAACTCCAAATACCAAATGGTTTGATTTTCTGAAATAGATACAGAGGGCTACAACTTTCATTTTTTGATCATCTCCAAATTCTTTATAGATTGCGAGATAAAAGCCTCTAAAGTCGGACGACGGACAATAGGAATTCCCTCTTCACGAATACGAAGAACAAAGTCCCAGAAGCAAAATCCTTCTTCGCGAACGTGAGAAGCTCATCGCGAATGAGAAGAACAACACCAGACATCAGAAAACCAACATCTACAATATCCCAAATTGATCCGATAACACCTAAAATACCCCTCAAGGCCCCCGGGACCCCATCTAATCACACCAACCTGTCCGAAAACATAACACGAACTTGCTCGCTGCCTTAAATCATACCAAAAAACATTAAAATCATGAATCGTACCCCAATTCAAGCTTAATGAACTTTAGAACATCAAACTTCTACATTTGATGTCGAAACCTATCAAATCACGTCCGGTTAACTTCAAATTTTGCTCACAAGTCACATTTTACATTACGGACCTACTCCAACATCTGAAATTTGATTCTGAACCCTATATCTAAAAGTCCACCAATGAATAAACTTTCCAAAAACCTTTAAATTTTCGATTTTCGCCAAATGACCCCGAAATTACCAACGGACCTCTAAATCCACATCCGGACGCGCTCCTAAGACCAAAATCACCATATGGAGCTATTCACAGGCTCAAAATCCCAAACAAACATCTATAACATTAAAATACACTTCAACCCAAATTGATGAAATTCTTCCAAAATGTCAACTTTTCATAATAGGCGCTGAAACGCTCACGGGTCATCCAAAACCCGATTCGGACATACGCCCAAGTCCAAAATAATCATACGAACGTGTTGGACCTTCAAATCCAAATTCCGAGGCCGTTTACTAAAAAGTCGAACCTTGGTCAATCCTTCCAACTTAAAGTTTCTGAAATGAGAATTTTCATTTAAAATCAACTTTGAAACTTTCCTAAATTCAATTTCGACTACACGTGTAAGTCATAATACCTGAAGTGAAGTTAATCAAGGCCTCAAACCACCGAATGATGCGCTAGAGATCAAAATCATTGGTCGGGTCATTACATTCTCTCCCATATAAACATACGTTTGTCCTCAAACGTGCTAAGAACTGCTCCGGAGTTGTCCAAAATCACTGTTTAACACCTCATGCACCTACACGTGCTACCACAACCTAGTTGAGCACATTAGCTCAATCCAGTCCAAAGATCCTCCCTTTTATTTGGCCAGATAAGCCTTAGAGCCAAATCCTAACATCTGAAATCCTTTACGATACCATATTCTCACACATAAACACTGAACCCAATGAGACCATGCTTCTCCGTTGAAGTCACACCATGCGCCACGTAACTCATTTGCCCAAGGCAATCTCCACCGAGTATAAAAATTGAAATTTCCATTGACTCAAAGATCGTAGTATACCTTATAACATTATAAGCTCTATTTCAACTCTCGCAATACAGCCACGACGAAAGAATTGTGTAGAAACACATATCTACCTACCGAATCAACAAATCAGGGAGTCTCTCTTCCTGTTAAAGACCATTACCTTATTCTAAATCGAATAGCGATATTTGCTCTTTGATATACCTTATATAGATTTGATTACGCTAAATTTCAGGTCCAAAAATTTCATCTCACCTAATACAAGCTGCTCGACAATAAGCCACCTCAAACATTGACCAAAAATCTCATATGATGCCACAATGTGCCAACAAGCTATAAACTCGAAGGTAATAAATAAGGAAAATGAACTCTGGAAAGAACTACTCAACCCACGTAACTAATTAAACAACCAAAAGGATGTTATGAACCTTCCTCAGAAAATGAGAAACAAAACACACAAGAATAGATATAGGGAAACTGTATTCAATATTATACTATCGCGGTGTGCAACCCGATCTACACATGATACCCGTGGCGGCATGCCACCCTATCCAAATAACATACCCGTGGCGGCATACCACCTGATCCAAACATAATAATTTATAAGGAAATACCTACCAAGACAGAATGCGCATACTTATGAAATACCTAAATGTCGACAACGAGCACGCCAAGTGCATAATATCATCCATGGGGAGATAGATAGCGCCATACGCTACAAAACTCAACAACAATTAAGGTGCGATGTATAGTCTGCATCTTAAGAGCCATCCTACTCAGATAACATCACATATGTGCAGAGCCTTAACACATGTGCGAACAATCAGACCATCTCACAACCCACATGGCACAATAGAGTATTACTTGAAATAGTTGACAACAAAAATAACATCCAATGTCCTAAGACTCCTCAATAAGAAATGCTATGCTGAATGAACACACTCGGCCTGGTGTAGAGCACACATCCATATTTAGACCTATCAAGGGTGTTGATACCCAATTTTTTCCTATATATTTTTTAATATGCAAAATACTTTCAAAATAGCATATTCATGCATATATATGTATGTCCAAATATTTATTTATTTTTTTCTTAATTTTTAGAGAATTTAAATCAATTTATTGCCTTATTTTATCCATAAAAATTCAATAATTATTCCCAAAATTATCATTTTGTTGATTCATTTATTAGATTTTCATATTTATACTAAAATGTGGCTAATATAATTTCTGCATATTTTTTAAAAAGTCATTTAGTATTTTAAAGATAAATTATATGTAATTACAATATTAGCCTCTTTTAGGATTAATTACGTTTATAGTCATAAAAATTAGGTCTGGTATTTTTAAATAGTTATTTTGTGTTATAAGTCATTCTGGTACCTTTAATTTATTTATAGAAATTAATTTATTATTTTTATAAATTAAATAAGTTAAAATTAGCTATTTAAGTTATAGCCAAATTTGGCTTTCAATTGTGGCCAACATCAAACCTATTCCCAGCCCAATTTTTATTCTTATAATGCAATCCCCGACCCAGACCCTATAAACGCCTACCCGACCCAAAAAACCCAACCCAAAAAACCCATCAGATCAGGACAGTTGATCTAAAAGATCAACGACCATAATTTGTTCTTACCATTTCAATTAATACGACCCCCCCAACCCTAGGTCATTTTCCAAAGGCGCCGCCTTCAAATGCTCTCATCCTTTCTCCTCTTGCAAACTTAACCCTAGACTATGTCAATCGCCTCCTTCTCCAGCCATCTTCGGCTATCTCCTTTCAACCTCAAGCCTCCAATGGGTCTCTCATAGCCTTGCTCAACATCTCTGAGGTCCTCAAGGGTCCAGGGCCATGTCGATTTAGACCTAGGGTTTCCGATTCTTTTGTTCAAGGCTTCTCTGGTATGATTTTGGGCAAAACCACACCATATGTGTTACAATTTGTGAAGTTACAACAGGTTCTTTCAATTTCTATTTGGGTTTTCTTTTGAAACCCTAACTCTCTCCTAAATATCTTAGAACGATGTTATTTTCATGCTTTAAGCATGTTTCCTTCTATGATCTGCTTATTCTCGAGGTTCTTCTGAAAGATCGTCTACTCTGAATCGTTTTTACTATCTTTCAAAAAACTAGGGTTTCTCGGAGATATTTTATGCATGTTTTAACCGATTTCTTTATGAGTAAACCCTTTTTCTTTGTTTATTTTGACCGATTTCATGCTCCTACTGCATTTTAACTTGACTTTGATAAAAGCCCTAATTTCTAATGGTTTTCTTCACTTTGGTTCTGTGTGTTGGCATAATTTCTTCGTTTTGGTTATGTGTGTTAGTCTGATCTTCTTTGCCTTGGTTTTGTGTGTTAGCATGATTTCTTCGCTTGGTTATGTGTGTTAGCCTGGGTTTTTTTGCCTTGGTTCTGTGTGACTTTCTTTGCCTTAGTTCTGTGTGTTAGCCTGTTTACCTGATTCTTGTTAATGTCTCGTGGTCACCAGACTTCGATTATGTTCTACTGAATCTTAGACTACTTATACTACCTATGAATGATTGTGTTTTCTCATCTCTCGTTTCTTTCTGTCTATACGGCTGGCTTTCTTTGCTACTCTTGTTCATTCGCCTCTATTTATATGTTGAAAATATAGAACTGTGACTTCCCATGATTTATTTTGATTTTTTCCTCAATTTTTGATAATTGAAAGAGTTTCCTTCAAAGCCCTAAAATTCTACTCGTCTGTTTAAATTAACTGATTCCATTACCTTATCTGCTATGGTACCCGATTTTACTGAGCCTTTCCTTAATTGGGTTTTTTTTGAATTTGGTCCTAATTGACTACTCTATGCATACTGAACCTTGAATCCTTCCTTATTTAATCATGCACTGGTTTTTCTTCTTGCCTTATATGGTACTGAATCTTTCCGTTTGATCTTGATTCCCTTAACTTAAGGGAGTACTTCCTTGATTTTCTAATTGATTGATTCTGAGTTCTTAATTAATATATTACTATGATTTTTACCTTATTTCACTACCTACTTTCAACTATAAACACCCTAAGTCTTTCACAAACAAAGGACATAAACACTTTTAGTTCTGAACTCACACTTACACTCAAACACTCTCTCTTGTTTTACTACTTGTAATGTGGCCTGTTTAGCCGATTGAAAGCCAAGGCTATATTTCGAAGTCCTGCTACTTTTTATTATCACACTTTGCTCCTTTGACTGGTATGTTCTAATTAAGTTTTCAGCATCAACAACAACATGGTTACTTAATGTTCCTGCATTCTTGTCTGCCTAGTGCTTGTATCTAATTTAGTACCTTTATTTAGCATGCTGTAATTTCTTTCTCCTGTTCTGAATCAATGTATTATGAATTCTAATCCCTATCCCAATGTGTTTAATACTTATGGTTTGTTTGGGGCATTACAACATCGAATATTGCTAAGCATGACCCAAACTTGATCCTCCTAGGATCACAACCTCCATGTTACCCTTATATGTGTGTGTTCTGGTTGATTTTACAAGCATAAAAGCACTCCCTATTGTTGTGCATGCCCAGAATTAACTCATGCCTAAGTATATAGGCTTCCTTGCAATGGATTTCCAATCCCCTAACCCCTTGGTGTGAAATTATCAACTCTTCGAAGTGTTAATGGCTGTCTCACACCACCCTTTCCCGCTTATTTGTTTCCTCAGCTTTTAAAACTCAGTTTCTGCAGTTTCACTCTCTTCTTAGACTTAAGTTCTGCCCTCCTCATGTGAGCCTTGCCTTGGGACCCATGAGCTCCCTCTGAACTTGGAAACATGAGGGCTGGCATTTCCACACTGCACTTGTCCCTATTCTGGTGATGTAATTTGGGCATGAGCACTTCCCGAGGTACTATTGAGGCCTTTAGGGAACTCTGACACACTCAAGTTTGCAAAAGGCTTTGAAGCAATGGCATCTTAAGGCAGTTATTCCATAGCTCAGGGAGGAACTAAGAATCGGGCCACCTTTAGTTGTATTTTTATGTATTTTGATGCAATTTATTATTCCTGGTTTGTAATAATTTGTAATGAACATTTGGGCTGGATAGTGAAAAGGGTTGGGTATTTATGCATGTCATGGGTAGAAACCATGCCTATAGGATATTTTAAATTTCTGCATATTCAAAATGCATTTAGAAGCCATGCCTATAGGGTATTTTAATTCTGTACCTTAGACATCATGCCTATAGAGATTTATTATGCATGTTTAACCTCACATCTAGTCAACCTGCCTATAGGAATTATCTAAAAATTCTACATGTTTAGATTTCATATTTTAGGGCCCAAGTGGTTATAATCCAGTAACGTGTTAAAATCAGTAATGTATAGAAATCATGCCTATAGGGATTCTTAAATAAATTTGATTCGCTTCGTTCACAGTCAATGTTAGATATCATGCTCCTAGGGATTAAAATTAGTAATAGTAGATACTATCACCTGCATAATCTGTAACCGGTCTAATTTAATTTTGTCCAATCTGAATCTCTTTTTTTTTTTAATAATCTAATTCCCTTACATAACGAGGTTTAGCAAGCATGCCTATAGGATTTCGAACAATTCGTTTTGAGTTTTATTATTTCATCATTCTGAATTAAGTAGATATTATGCCTATAGGACCCCGCTTGAACGCTTAGGCAAGCCTTAGGCAATATAAATAAACTGAACTCGCCTATGTTATTTGTGTAAGGGCTACAATTAGTAGGAAGGCCCGATATACTTGAGTCTTCTATGTTCATGTGTTTCCCCTTTAATGTGCAGTCTTTATATGTTTGGTATGTCGTCTTAGATTTTTTACCTTTGAAACTTCATATAAGCCTAATATCCCTCCCTTTTAGGATTAGTAGTCATAAGTACCTCCGGGTTTGATAGGAATGGGACGGGTAATAGCATGCAATAGTAAACGAGACTAATCCGCGCATTAATACCTTAACGGAGCGGGAAGGTAGATATGGATATGATGACCACACAATAATATCACGTGTATCCCCTCATTGAGGAGTGATTACCGGACATTGTGTGGGGTGATCCATATTAAATATAAACCCAAGACCCCTTTTCCTTTTATTTGCAAACTTTTTTTTTTTTAACTTTTCTTTCAAATGTTATTTCTTTTATGTGTTTAAATCCTCTAATATTTGAGCCCATACCTGTCTATTTGCTAAATTCACAATAATTGTCTGGCCGGAAACTACACTAGTGGATCCTGAGGGGTGCCTAACACCTTCCCTTCAGGATAATTTCAAGCCCTTACCCAATCTCTGGTTATTCAAACAAACTTAGACTTGAATCTCTATTGGTGTCCTAATGCACCTTAATCATTAGGTGGCGACTCTTCAAATGCAAAACCATTTCCCAAAAGGAATGAGTTGTCCCTCCAAAATGTCATAAACTCAATTTCGCGAGAAAAAGGGGTGCGACAATACAACGACTTTGCTGGGGATTTTTAGGCTTTTACCATTTCAGACTATCATTGTGAATATATGCTCCTTTATGTGCAATAACTTGTTTAATTCCTTTAAGAATTCAATTCCCTTTTCAATTGCAAAAACTGACTTGTCTTTTGTTTCTTCCCTTTATTGCATAATCATGCTTAATATCATATTCCACTTGTGCCAAACAAATACCATAGCTATGCTTATAATGACTGGTTGCGCTCTTCCGATATTATCACCCCCTAAATTCAGAAAAGGCATATTTGCGGTAAAACCAGTCGATCAACAGTGTAGTCGACGGTTTCGCGCCTTTCCCCCTTGAGTTGTCCGCTCAATGGTACCAGTCTAAAACCCCATAGAAACCTTACTCCATTTAACTGTGCATGCATCATGGTCTAACCTAGCCGAGTCAGTTATGTTGTCCGCATAATGACTGTCACCCCTCCTTTCGGTGCTACTGCATCCCGCGAGGGGAGTGGTAGAAGGGAGTTTTTTCCAATTAAAGGACAATCGAAACGGGATTTATTTATTTAATTCAGAGTCACCACTTGGGAGATTTATGGTGTCCCAAGTCACCGGTTGAATCCCGAATCGAGGAAAAGAATGACTCTGTATTACAGTCCGCGAACCAGAAATCCAGATAAGGAATTCTGTTAACCCGGGAGAAGGTGTTAGGCATTCCCGAGTTTCGTGGTTCTAGCACGGTCACTCAACTGTCATATTTGGCTTAATCATCTGATTTTATAACGTGTTTTAACTTATGTGCCAATTTTAACTTTTAACAGCTTTTAGTATTATCATTATTATTTTTAATAAAGACTTGCAACGCCGCGAAAATGTATTTCGGACCACACCGCACCAGTACGCCTGTGGCTTTTAACACATTTTGACTTCGTTGAGATTTGGATTTGGGTTACATAAATGTACACCCGAGTTTAGGGAAATAACTTATTAAAAACGCGCCTAAAGCGACTAGCGCATCGTTATTTTGAGAAGGCCGTAAAATTAGCTAAACGGCACGTCCCGAAACCTAAGCATTTAAAGTAACCATATACTGAGGGCCCCGCAATTTATTTGGCGAGGCTCGTCTCATTTATTATTTAAAGGCTAATAAATTTCTTTTGGTGTTTATTATTTTAAAGAGAATTTGCAACGTCATGGAAATATATTTCGGACCACACCGCACCAGTACGCCTGTGGCCTTTAACACATTTCGATTTCGTTGAGATTTAGATTTGGGTCACATAAATGTGCACCCAGGTTTAAGAATGTAATATTTATTATTCGCGCCTAAAGCTTCTACGCATTCCTTAACTTCGGGAAAAAACCGTGATGTTTACTAAACGGGTTTTTCCAAGTCTAAGTATTTATAAGCTATTATTGAGGGCCCCGCATTTGTGTGTTTAATGCGGCGAGACTCATCTCATTCTTTTATTAAGGCCGATCCTAAAGCAACTACGATTCTCTATTTATTCTTGTCTCTAAAGATGAAGAAAATGTCCTAATTAATTACATGCTTGCGAGTTGTTATGGTTGGGTTTTGAACATGGTTTGTAAAATCAGAAAATAGATACTATATGGGCAGTCCGTTTGCCGACGTGGGCCCAAGTCTAATGCATGTAGTGTTAAACGGGACTTGGGCCATCTTATTCCAATGTTGGGCCTAGTTCAATGTTCAATTTGCAGAAAACAGATTCGAGTTCGATTTAAAATATACCGATCATCGCCAATCGCATTACGTGGTGAAGCTACCACAAATTTCAAAAATGTTTTTTTGAGCCTTTGGCTGCCTACAATTATTATCTACCTATGGCTTCCAATATGGAAACCTCTGTAAATAGGGAACCAACGAGCTTTACAAACATAAAAAATTCATGCTATCTTTATCTTATTCCGATTATTTGACTAGACGACTTGACAATAACGGGCATGCTTAAATTATTCGAGAAAGTACAGTTAACTTGGCAGTTTTGACTTCTAAGTCCATGCTACTGAAATTAAGATTAAATTACTAAATTTATTACTAAGAAAGCAAACTACTGGTCCAATACAACCATATACATATGCAAAATCCACCATCCAACTACTTTATTGAATTACAAAATAGGGTGTACAGTTGCTCATTGCTAATTTACTAAGCTACAGGTGCACTAAGTTTAGACTATTCGAGCATTACTTCTTTCATGTTTTACCGCTACATCACAGTGTGACTCGGAAGTGTACCTGGTATAGGAACCAAGAGGAGAGGAAGATCAGTAATGCAGCAACACCAACACAGCAGAACAATATCAACAGCAACAAAGATAGATTCCAGCGAAGAGACCAAAGAAACAATGGCCAAAATAGCAAGAAATTCCAGCAATGCTTCGAACCAAAAGCAAGGTATTTACAGCATTCAAAATAGCAACTTCAGACAACTAGGCAGCAGCAATACAAGACCCAATAGCAAGAGATAGCCAAAAAAAATTTCGGGAGTGATTTAAACCCAACAGGGAACTTAAAACCAACAACAACAATTTCAGCAAAAACCCAACCAGCAACCAAAACAAGCTCTTAAGTAAACTCAAAAGAAACCTCTAGAATTGAAAAATAGAGCAGACTTAAACCGAGCAACAATTCTCTAAAACTCATGGCTAAAAGAGCCTTTAAACTGATGGTTAGAGCTCTAAAACTGATCGTTTGAAAGCTCCTAAGCTGAAGTTTCAGCACTGTCTCTTAGATTATCTATTTTTTCTCTCAAACACTCTCTAAAACTGATGGCTAAAGAGACCCCCAAAAAACTGATGGTTGAAGCTCCCAAACTGATGGTTTAAGGTTGTGTATACTGGAGTGTATATCAACCTTTTTTCCTTCCAAACAATTCCCTTTTCTATCTGTGAAGTTCTTCTTTTATACCCAAAAATACTGCCCTCTTTCCAGCCCACCCCTGGCACTTAAAATCATTAAGAAACTCTCTATCAGTCATGATATTCCCTGGGACTCCCACTATCGTGTGTCTATTCCCTTTTTTAAAACAATGGTCATGGGCACTGTATCATTTCCTATGTTACTTCTGACTTTCCAGCCCATACTTATTAAACTATTACAATTTTTAAATGGTCCACTAGCACTCATCTGACAGGCCACTCAAACTACACATTTCAAACTCCAAATTTCAAATCATACTCGGAACACATACTAGAGATGCAGCTATAACCAAATCATTTCCTAGGCTTAGCCATAAACAATTCAAGCTTTTAATTTAATCAATGATTCTGGACCAATGTTAACAGTGTTAATCACTGTCCAGTTTCTAACAGGCATCCCTATGAAATTAAATCGACGACATTCGTTTAGTCGATTATAACACATATAATCGATAACAAATAATCGATAATCAAATCAGTGGTTCACAGTTCTTGGGCAAAACAGGAAAATACAAAGCTAATTATTCGACGATATTAATCGAAGCGAATATGTATACTATAATGAACACATATAAACCAATAAACAGAAGCAACTTCGACCAAATAAAAGGTCTTGAGGGGGAGAGCAGGAAAATCAGCAACTTAACAGATGAAGATACTAATAGAACTTAGACAAACAAATAAACAAATAAAGATAGAAGAGAGAAAGAGGAAATACCTTGAGAAGAGAAATCAAAAATCACACAGACTTGGGACCAAATTCAGACTCGAGATTTTTGAGGCCAAACGGGCTTTAATCGAGTGTTCTCAAGTGAGAACACTTGACTAAAGCCCATTGAACCACCAAAAATTCTTAACCAGGCTCGAAGCTCTTCTACAGTTCTTAGGGCTCGGATTGGGGGTTCGAGTAGTTTGGGCTTGATTCGAGCCAAACTAATTATGGTTTGGCGACGAGGGAGGTTAGGGGAAGTGTGTGGTATCACTTTGGGACGGTTTGGTGTAGGTCGAGTCTTGACTCGAATCTTCGATCGTAGATTCGAGAAGCTCAGATATGATT
Organism: Nicotiana glauca; assembly: GCA_026770625.1. Lineage (NCBI taxonomy): Eukaryota > Viridiplantae > Streptophyta > Magnoliopsida > Solanales > Solanaceae > Nicotiana > Nicotiana glauca. The sequence continues at coordinate 1,452 of MU694835.1, read as the reverse complement.
CGAGGTAAGGGGCTTGGAGATTTGGGTTTGGGGTGTGATGGGGGTTTCGTGGTGTTAGTTTGGTGACCGGCGGCGTTGTTGCCGCCAGGTTTCAGGTGAGGGGGAAAGAGGGCGGCAGGCTAGGGTTCTTGAGGGGGGATGTTTGGTCTCTGAGAGACGATGAAGAAGGAGGGGTCGTTTGGGAATGGAGATACACACGGGGTTTGGGGGTAGGGGATTTGGTATAGTTAAAATGGTCGAAATAATTTGAGCCATTGGATCAAATGATCTGAACGACTCAGTTCAACTGATGGTTAGAGGACGGGGTCGTTTTGACACGATACGGGGTCATTTGGTTTAATGAAAGGCTGGGTCGGTCAGGGGCGAAATGGGTCGGGTATCTGGGGGGAACATGGAACCGTTGGATCGAGCGAAATAGACGGTTCCGATTAAGCGCCTCAAAGCGACGTCGTTTGGATAAAAGGAGGCCTGATCTGAGCCGTCCAGTTGATTTGATCAACGGCTCGAGATAGAAACGCCAATACGGCGTCGTTTGGAGGCGTCTATGAGAGACCTGGTCTTGGGCTGGGTTACTGATATATTTGGGGCCTGATTTTGGTCCGGTTTACTTGGCCCAGTCCGGTTTTCTCTTCATTTTTTCATCTCTTTATTTTCTTTATCTTTTAATCAAGCTATTATAAAAATCCTAAATCACAAAAAATATTAATTAACTTCTAATTGTGGAATTGAATCCCAAATGCAACATTTTTTGTATTTTTAATTAGTTTAAACACATGAACATGCCCACACAAATGCAAACAAAAATAAGAAAAATAACAACAAAAATCCGCAAAAATTGCAAACAACAAAAAGGCTATTTTCTTTTGGTCTTTTGGAAGTAATTTCTTGTAGGGCAAAAATCACGTGCTCACAGCTGCCCTTTTTTGCCCGGAAACACGAAGAGTTTTCGTGCAAAGATTGATGAGCGGATACGAGCAATTTTTGCCCGTTCTAGTACTCTGTGTGAAGAATTTTTTGAGAGAGTTTGACCGAGCCTTTGCTTCGGGAGGCCTCCTATATATCCTGGGCTAAACAGGAATCAGGTCAATGTAGTTTGGGAAGTTTTGGTAGCTGGGACTACCGGGGGACTGTGATTCTGCTGTTACTGTTGCTGTGAGTTGTACGCTGTTACTGCTGCTTTACTGATCTCCCCATTACACCGTGCTAAAAAGAAACAAGAAGCTAAGCTAGCCTATGGATCATAAGATCTCATCTATATTCAATTCATTCCTGTCGCCTTGCCTTCTTGTCGTCTTGTGTTTCTTCCGGTGCTTTTCTTCCGAGAAACCGGGCAGACTTTGGCTTTTGTTTCTCTGAGCACCAGCTTTCATTGTTTTCCTCCATTTGCTGGGGATAGAGCTTTTCTCCGTCAAGTCTGTTATGCTGGGGAGTGAACAAAGTTCGAGAGTCGTT
>MU694828.1:0-43116 GCA_026770625.1 Nicotiana glauca | reverse complement strand
ACAAAAAGGAGTCCAAATTCAGTATTAAATACCTGATACGTTGGAAAATTGGTATTTAATAAGAATGATTGTGTACCGGCTTATTTAATATCATTTATTACTCATAATTGTCTCATTAAAGCTTAGGTTTCATTCTTTTACCTAGAATCAACTATAAAGGGAAGAAATCTCATCATTTGTAGACACACGAAATATCATTGACATCGTATTGGAATACAAATTTCTTTATTGCTTATTCTTGTTTAAAGAAAGCCTATTGTACTTTTTGGTCCCTTGATTATCAGTAACTCGATTTCTTATCTTAAATTCTAACTTTGACCAAATTATCATTTTTTGGTTAAACACTTCTAAAATGAATGATATAGCACTTTTAGATTATCGAGAGTGAGTTACTAGAATTTAAGCTTCTTTTGAACTTAGGAATAAACTCACCTAAAAATTAAGAACTAAGAACCAAAGTACATTTCATGGTAAAAATATAGTACTGTTGCTAAAGGGAACACAAAACTGACGAGATTATGAGTTCAAATGCTATTTATTTTCCAAGTTAGACACTTCCTATAGGATTGAACTAGTTAGGATCAAGTGGTATCATTTAAAAAGAAAAGGGGTAACTAAATCACTTGATTGAAGGCATAAATAATGGATTTTGGAGTCTTTTAAGATGGATTGTATATATTTTGTAAACAAAACTTGGTTATACCGGGTAACTAACTAAACATAGACATTAAAAATAACAAAGTTTCAATAAGGTATAGGTATGAAAAAAATCATATTTTGATAAACAAAGGCCTACCAATTAGAACTGACCCAGTACTTCTAAATGCAAATTTGATGAATTTTAAATACTATGAAAATTCTGGATATACTCTAAATAGGGGTGCTAAAGACAGCTATCAGTCCAATGTTTTCCTAGTATTGGGAGTATCTACAACAAATTGCTAGAAAGGCTTTGGGCTTTCTGGGGGTCTAATATGAGATGTATAACGTGCTCATACTCATCCATTAGGATGTTCCCCCCTTCAAGAGCTCCGCTAGGATATTAACTTTTAAGTATCTTTGAAAAAATATACTGTATAGCTGTTATAAAAATAATAATCAAAAAATATATCAAAATTTGTATATTTTTTGTATATATATATATATATAATCTGTATGTTATATATAAAAGTTATACAAGTTCTGTACACTTTTTCGGCTGCCAGATATAAATATTTTCTGGCACGAGCTAAAAATGATAATACCCCTTATCTTTGAAAAAATTACACTGTATAGCCGTTATAAAAATAATAGCCAAAAATATATATATAATTTTATATATTTTTTGTATATATATACATTCTGTATGTTATATATAAAAGTTATACAAGTTTTATATGCTTTTTTTGGTTACCAAATATAAACAGTTTCTGGCGCGAGTTAAAAGTAATAAGGGGAATTTGTATCTATACCCGCTTTTGGGTCACGTTTTAATTTGTGATCCACTTTGCAAAAAAACTGCAGCGTATCCACTTTTTCGTGTAATTTCAGCATACGGAGCTGAAGTAGCAAAGGCAATCACGCAAAACTTCAGCATTCTAGTAGACAGGCCTGAAGTAGCAAGTGTATTGAACCTAGTGTGCTGTAATTTTTATTTATAATTGCTAAACTTAAGCATAGTAGCTAAAGTTTTGTTCTCTATTTGCTGAAGTTTTTTGTTTGTAATTGTTGAACTTAAGCATAATCGCTGAAGTTTTGTTCTCTATTTGCTGAAGTTTTTGTTTGTAATTGCACTAAATAAGTTAAAATTTTTTTGTCCTGAATTCATTAGTTTTGTCATTAATCTTTTTCAAAAACTTCAGCAAAAGATGTTGAAGTTATTTAATTCATTTATAAAAATTTCAGCATTAAATAAGCTGAAGTTTCTTTTGTCCTGGATAAGTTTTTTCAAAAATTTCAGCAGAAGACGCTGCAAGTTATTTAGTTCATTTGTAAAACTTCAGTACTAAAAGCTGAAGTTTTTTTGTCCTAGATTCATTAGTTTTATCATAAAGCCTTTTCAAAAACTTCAGTAGAAGATGCTGAAGTGATTTAGTTCATTTATAAAAACTTCAGCACTATACAAACTGAAATTTTTGAAAAAGCTTTCTAACATATTAGGTAAATAATCAGATTGCCAACAGTATCTAAATCATAAATTTTGGAAACAATAAACGTGAAAAGAACAGTCGTATCATGAAAAGAATCAGTAAGTGTGACCTTAAACTTTCCGTACGTGGAAATATTCACAAATTATTGTCTACTAACTGTCACACCTTCTTTTTTACACACCTACCCCGAAGGATAAAATGTGTGAGGGAGTTTTTTTCAATTTAAAGTGACATTATTCGAAATAAAATTATTTATTCTTTTCAGAGTTGCCACTTGGGAAAGGTTTGGCTTTTGGTATCCCAAGTCACCGGTTTATCTTGAATCTCAATCCGAGGAAAATTTTCGACTTCCCAATTGGAGTCTGCGAACCAGAAATTCTGAGTAAGGAATTCTGTTGACCCGAGGGAAGGTGTTAGGCACCCCCGGATCCCGTGGTTCTAGACGGTCGCTTAAACGTTCATAAATGGCTTACTATCTGATTTGAATACATGTTATCCTATAGTGCAATTTTAAAGATTATTTACCGCTTTATTATTATTATTTTTTATGAGAATTGCAACGTCGTGAAAACATATATCGAACCACGTCACATCAATGTACCTGTGGTCGTCAACACATTTCAACTTCGTTGAGATTTGGATTTGGGTCACATAAATATACACCCGAATTTAAGAAAAGTAAATTATTAAAAAGGGCGCGCCTAAAGATGCTAGCGCATTATTATTTTGGGAAAGGCCGTAAAATTCGCTAAACGGTCCATCCCGATATTTAACTATTTTTAGTATGCACTTATGAGGGCCCCGCGGTTTGTGCGTTTTGTTTGGGCGAGGCTCGTCTCATTATTTTATTTAAAAGAGTCAAACCTAAAGCTACTATTATTTGTTATTTTTATTTGTCTCTAAAATAAAAGAAGAAGTCCTAATTAATTTGTTACTGGATTAAAGCAAACCGGCAGGAAAATTATACCCAAGTCTATATCAAAAGAATAGCCAATCACAGGTCTTGACCCAAGTCCAAACGGAAAGGGGATTCCAGAAATTGGACTTGGGCCTGACTAAATCTCCGTCAGTTCGAACAGGCTATCAAACCTTGGCTAACGCATTATGCAGACTTCTAGTTCACAAATGGAAATATGCTAAACTTCTTCAAATTATTCTAGCATGCGTTCACTGATTTTTGTAATAAAAGGCAGGTAGTATGTGCTTATTTCAATCAATAGGACACTAATTGTTTTATTTTCCATTTTCATACTCAAAACTTCCTACCCAATTATTTACCGATGGGTTGCTAGATGTTATTTAAGGAAAGAAAACAACTGGAAGCTCAAACTGAAATCAACATGATAGTCACAAGCGCAGGCTTTTAATGAATAAACTAAACGATTCAACTATATGATCTTTTCTATACGAACAAGCTAGCAATTCGAATCCAAAGTAGTCCATGAATTTCGGAATAATAACATTGTTAAACTAATGCTCACATTACTGATTTCAAAACTGAATTACTGAAACTAGTTTATTAAGTTGCAAAACCATTTGAACCTCTTTTTTATTATTTTTTATTACTAAAGACAAATTAGGCTACCTTAACTTACACTATACATGCAATACCAATTAACTAAGGAATAATGAATCCAACAGTCACAATTTATACTAGATAGTCCTTATTTCAGTTCAAATTTTAATTTTATTATACAAGGCCAATGCAAATTAAAGGCAAAACTAAATAAGCATGAAATGTATAATATCTACTATAGTATGGCAACTTGAATACGCAAATTCTTGAATAGCATCTGATTTCAACTTCTTAGTTCAAAAGATTACATCAGCGGGTGTTTCGAATGTGTACCTGGAATATTGAGACACCAATAAGAAGAAAGAGGAAATCAGCTACAACAATAGTTCCATCAATCAAACAACAGTCCGCAACAGCAATCCAAGTCAAATTCAAGGAACGGAAGAGTTTGGAAAACCAAAAGAATTGGTAGAACAGCCCCAAAAATAATACCAGAACTTAAATTTGAACTCAAGGACTGAAATCAGACAACGAGTTTTCTTTTTGATGTAACAGTGGCCTTTCGTTACTCTTAAGACTGAAATGCTTAACAGCTTTTGATCTCCAAGAAATGATCTACCCAACTCCTAAAAAGGATGTTACTTTGTGTGTGTTCAAACCTTGAAGGTTGACAACTTTCAGAACTTTCTTCCTTAAGGTCTTAGCTCTCGAATTTCAGAGTATTTTCTCAGTGTGTCTGTGTGTGTGTGTGACTGTGTGTCTCCCTTCTCTATATCCGAATGCCCCTAATGACTAAAAGAACTCCCCTTATATCTTTTTTTCAAACTCTTTTACTTTCCTGATTTTAGGCAACTAGTGGACACTAAATTGACTTATTTTAAGCCTTAAAATCAGAAATTTGTCCTCCACTACTAGTTGTCTTCTTAACTATTTAATCCCACTTATGCTTGTCTCAATTAAGTCCACTATTAAACCTTAAGTATTCAGCAACCCTTAAACAAATTATTCAAGTGATTTAAATCTCCAAAACACCCCTGAAAATACTGCATTCACTACCTATCAGCCCCTGTGATTTACTGAGACTAATGTTATCATCAACTCAAACCTTTAACTTGTATTACCCTTTCAGCTAATGACCAATTCAATCAATCAATTAATTTTAAACAATAATTAACATAAACTAATTCTTAATTAAACACTAGACTGAATCTACAACAGCTATAACCAATACAACTTATCAAGCTCAATCAAAAAAGTTCAAATTAGAACTCAAATCAGATTAAATGGAATTAAAACAAGAACACTGATTCAGGACAATTGATTGAACTGGACTATTAAAAACTGATACACACACATACATGGGAACAACTAACTACATTCTCGATTCCAAATTAAACCTAGACTACAGCGGAACACTGTAAATACATTGAATGAAAACACTGAATTCATATACAATGTGATAGACAATCACAGGAGACATACTTTGAACTAACAGTGTTAGCGAACAATTACGAGAATATCTATAGTTTCATACAAAACTCACTAACACTGATTGAACTGTATCAATGAGTAGAAACAAAGAGGAAAACAAAACCCAGAGTAAGCACAAAATATTCGAATTTAAACAAAAAATAAGAAAGGAGTAGAGGGTGAATTTACTGAACAAAAACTAATAGAAAAGAAAGATGAATAAAAATAAAACAAATTCGGAGGGAACAGAACTTACTCGTCAAACTTGAGCTTAGAACTCAAATTATTGTGATCCCTCTAATTTTGGTCCATTTCGACCCTATTCGTGTGTTTTTGCATTCAATGGTGAGGAGTACATTTGCCAATTTTGGTTTGTCTCTGATCTGATACTTGAGATGTTCAATCAAGATTCGAGGGGAAGTATTGATGGATTAGGGGTGAGGGGGTGAAAGAGGTCATGGGGTGTTAATTTGGGGAGGTTTAAGGTCAGCGCCGCCACCAAAGGATCTTGTGCGGCGCTAGGGTTCATGTCTTCAAACTGAGATTCGAGGGGTTCTAAGGTGATTCGATAAAAGCTAAGGCTGGGTATGGTCACAGGAGGAGGAGGGGAAGCTAGGGTGTTAACTTGGTGGTAATTGGGTGACTTAGGGTTTTTGGACTGATTTTTCGATCTATTATTCGAGACAAATGGTGATGATTCGAGGAAAAAGGGTTAGGGATTTGGAAAGAGGAGGGCACAGAGGTTCAATGGTGTAAAGATGCGGTCGTTTGGCCGTCGACCGTCGCCGTAGGCGATTTCCGGCGGGCGGTCGACGGTGGTGTGAGGCGGAGGTTATCTGGGGCGTCTCTGAGTGTTAGAGACAAAGGGGGGTTCGGCTTAGGGGGCTGGGTAAGGGATTAGGAATATATAGTGGGGGATGGATTTGATCTTGGCCGTTGGATCAATCACGATCAACGACCTGGATCACTTTGTTAATGAGGAACGACGTCGTTTGGTTTTAGTTAGGGGCGGATGGGTTTGGGGAATGGGTCGGGTTGGTGAGATGGGTTGGGAGATGGGACGATGGCCGTTGGGTTGTGATCAAATGGACGGCTGAGATGGATAGCCATCAAAACGACGTAGTATTCTACCTATACCACGTCGTTTGGATGGTCTCGTGGACTGAATAACTGGACCGGGTAAAAAAGTTTTGGGCCTGGACTTTGGTCAATATTTGGACGGCCCAGTCCGATTTTCTTACTATTTTTGTTCTTTTCTTCATTTTAATTCCTAATTTAAAACATTAAAATCCTAGATTAAATTATAAAAAATCAAATTAACTTCTACTAATAATTAACACACAAAATTCAATACCAATTTAAAATAAAATCACACAACTAGACCTTTAAATGATAAAATGCAAAGTACATTATTTTTTTGTTATTTTTTTATTTTTGTAAAATAAATTACTTAATTAATCCTAAATGTAAAATTAAACCAAAAGACGCAAATGCAACATATTTTTGTATTTTATATTAATTTAAACAAATAGACATGCACAAACAAATGCAAACAATAACAAAAAAATTCAGAACAATTGCAAACTATCATAAAATTATTTTATTTTGGATTTCTTTTGGAGTAATTCTTACAGGGCAAAAATCACGTGCTCACAACTGCCCCTCTTTGTCCGGAAACACGAAGAGTTTCCGTGCAAAGATAAAGTGAGCGGATATGAGCAATTTTTGCCCGTTTGAGTACTCTGTGTGAAGCATTTTTTGAAAGACTTGACCGAACCTTTGCTTCAAAAGGTCTCCTACATATCCCTGGCTAAAAGGGAATCAGGTCAATGTAGTTCGGGAAGTTTTGGTAGTTGTGACTACCATGAAGCTGTGGTTTCACTGTTATTTATGTTGCTGCTGCTACTACTGTTTACTGACCTCCTTATTACACCAAAAGGCAAATCGAAGCTAAGCTAGCTATGTCTATCAACTATGAGTTACAAGATTCCTATCTATAATTCTTTTGAGACTTGATCTTGAGTCTTAGCTGATTTTGCTGTAGACTTTGATCTAAATCTTGATGCTCACAAGTTGTAGGTGCTTGTTTCTTTCTGCAGCATTGAGCAAAACAGGATTGGCGGGACTTGTGACTTTAATCAGATTTCGAGCAGTCTGCACCTTTTTTGCTCCAATATTCGAGCTCATTTCTTTTTTGTTCTTTTCTTCTTCTCTTTATTATGGATTGAAACTCACTCCGTAAGTCATCTCGAACCATGTGCCTCGAGGTCAAACCTGCTCAGACACCACAATAAACAAACGAACGAAATTTTTCTGCCCCAGTTTACTAGGAAAATTTCGTGAGTTATTTTGTAATAAAAATCTACGGGATCGATGGGGGGATTGGAAACCCTATGTCTAAAGAGGCGCAACTCAGGGGTTGGAGACCTAATGTTTGCAAAAGGAAAAACACTCAACTCAGGGTTTGGATCCCTAATGTTGGCTAAAAGGAAAACCGCTCAACTCAGGGATTGGAGCCCTAATATTGGCTAAAGGAAAATGCTCGACTCAAGTATTGGAGCCCTAATGTCGGCTAAGAAAACACTCAATTCAGGGATTGGAGCCCTAATGTTGTCTAAGGAAACACTCAACTCAGGTATTGGAGCCCTAATGTTGGCTAAGGAAAGACACTCAACTCAGGGATTGGAGCCCAAATGTTGGCTAGGAAAACACTCAACTCAGGGATTGGAGCCCTAATGTTGGTTAAGTAAAGACGCTTAACTCAGGGATTGGAGCCCTAATGTTGGCTAGGAAAACACTAAACTCAGGGATTGGAACCCTAATGTTGGTTAAGGAAACACGCTCAACTCAGGGATTGGAGCCCTAATGTTGGCTAGGAAAATACTCAACTCAGGGACTGGAGCCCTAATGTTGGCTAAAGGAAACACTCAACTCAGGGATTAGAGCTCTAATGTTGGCTAAAGGAAGTCCCTCAACTCAGGGATTGGAGCCTTAATATTGGCTTAAGGAAACACTCAACTCAGGGATTGGAGCCCTAATGTTGGCTAAAGGAGAATTGCTCGACTCAAGGATTGGAGCCCTAATGTCGGCTAAAGGAAAGTCGCTCAACTTAGGGATTGGAGCCCTAATGTTGGCTAAGGAAAGACGCTCAACTCAGGGATTGGAGCCCCAATGTTGGCTAGGAAAACACTCAACTCAGGGATTGGAGCCCTAATGTTGGCTAAAGGAAACCGCTCAACTTAGGGATTGGAGCCCTAATGTTGTCTAAAGGAAACAGTCAACTCAGGGATTGGAGCCTTAATATTGTCTAAAGGAGAATTGCTCGACTCAGGGATTGGATCCCTAATGTCGGCTAAAGGAAAGTCGCTCAACTCAGGGATTGGAGCCCTAATGGTGGTTAAGGAAAGTTGCTCGACTCAGGGATTGGAGCCCTAATGTCAGTTAAGAAAAATAACAGGTTGTTTTGAGAATTCTAAACTATCCTCTTTTTGGGGTTTTCGTCTTTATTATCTCCCTTTTTGATAAAAAGCAGAAAGAATACGGAGGAAACTTCCCTTTTGCGCCATTATTTGGCTGTAAAGCTGCTTCAGCACTTCCGCATTTTTCTTTCTTTTGGTTGCACCTGCTTCTTGCACGGTTGCTTTGAACCTGTGCCTATTTCAATTTCTCAATCAAAGATCAATTGTTAGTTTGAAATGGTGATTGATTTTGTGGCCTTGATCGTATTTGATCATTTTATTCCCGCCTTATTTCTGCTGAGAACTCTGCCATTGATTGGTTTTCAAGGGCGACCCCATTCCGGCCGATAAGACCCAACTTTCAGGATTCCATGATGATTTGCCCATGTAAGGCTTGATCCTTTCATTCGATTCTGCTCTTGAGGCCTTTGTCTTAACTTTCCCTCCTTTCTAATGTTTGGCCAGTTGGGATTGGCTTAACACATCCGCCGAGGATGGATCCTCTTCTCTTATCTTTTGCGAGGGGAAGCCCTGTAGCAACTAGTCCTGCCATCTTTCTTTGTAACAGTTTCGGAATTCAGAGTTAAAACCGAGAGGGATTCAAAGAAAACCAAACCAGAAAGCAGGGTAATGAATTTTAAATAGAGGCGTCCCTTTCGGGGGAAAAGAAGGACTTATCTGGGGTGCATGCTGACTTTAAATGGACATGACATGCTTCTTGGACTGGATGCCCGACCCGCACCAACTTCCATGTTCTGGTGAAACCATTGATTTGTATTTCCAAACTAGGGGACCTTGCCAGGACTTTCAGCGATGAGATACCCTTTTTTTCGGCCGACAGCGCCCTTTTGCGGGTTTTCGCTGATTGAACTCTCTCATTTCTCTTCTCACCGTCGCCCGATAGCTCTCTTTGCGAGTTTTCACTAAGAGGGCTCTCTCATTTTCAACTCCCGTCGCCTTATGGTGCCCGAAGGTTTTCACCGATAAGACTCTCTTATTTTATTTCTCTCAGTTTAGAATGCATCAGTTTTCAATCAATGATATTTCTCAGCTCTCACGCCTTTGGCAATTGATCCGAAGGACTTGCATTTGGTTTTGGATAAAAAGAGTTACGGACGGGATTATAACTTTGGAACCATTCGATGGGCTCATGGTTGAACCATTATGACATCTGCCCCAGTTTCACTTTTGGGGGGAAATTTGGATTTTTGGTGTGGTGTGACTGAACCCCTGAGAGAGGCTGCCTACGTATCCTTTCGGAATCAAGTCAAACGTAGTTCACACCATCATTTGTTTTTTTTTCATCGGTGTTTTTGGATTCCAAAAAGGGTAGCCAAGGAAATGTAACTGGCTCAAAGGGCTTGCAAAAGGGTTGATAGTGTTTGGGTAGCGGGAATAAAAGCCTTCGTCATTTCAACTGCGCAAAGACATCACCAAAGCAGGCTCAGACATAGTACCTTTTTACCGCATCTGCATTCACAGCTGCTTCAGGATCATTTCCTTCAATATCACCCAGATATAATGCTCCTCTCGGCAATATCTTCCTGATGATGTACGGACCCTTCCATTTAGGAGCAAATTTTCCTTTTGCTTCCTGGTGATGAGGAAGAATGCGCCTTAATACTAATTGACCTACTTCAAAATTCCTGGGTCGCACTTTCTTGTTGTAAGTACGGGCCATTCTTTGTTGGTACAACTGCCCGTGACAGACCGCAGTCATTTGCTTTTCATCAATTAAGGTCAATTGTTCCAGGCGAGTCTTGACCCACTCGCTGTCCTCAATCTCTGCTTCAACGATGATTCGGAGAGAAGGGATTTCTACCTCTACAGGTATTACCGCCTCGGTTCCATAAACCAACAAGTATGGGGTGGCTCCGACCGATATGTGCACTGTAGTGTGATATCACAGTAAGGCAAAAAGCAACCGTTCATGCCACTGTCTGGAACTCTGAGTTGTCTTTCTCAAAATCTTCTTGATGTTCTTATTTGCTGCTTCAACAGCGTCGTTGGCTTTGGGCCGATAAGGAGTGGAATTCCTATGCGTTGAATTGTTCGCATACCTCTTCCATCAAATGACTATTCAGGTTTGCAGCATTATCCGTGATGATGGTTGCGGGAATACCGAAACGACAGATAAGGTTCGAATGTACAAAATCCACTACAGCTTTCTTAGTGACCGATTTGAGAGTGATGGCTTCAACACATGTCGTGAAGTAGTCGATGGCAACCAATATGAAGCGATGTCCATTTGAGGCTTTTGGTTCGATTGGCCCAATGACATCCATGCCCCAAGCAACGAATGGCCAAGGTTCTGACATAGGATGTAGTTCTGTTGGAGGTGCATGAATCAAATCACCATGCACCTGACATTGATGGCACTTTCGGACAAAGCTGAAGCAGTCCTTCTCCATGGTTATCCAGTAATATCCTACTCGAAGGATTTTCTTTTCCAAAACATACCCATTCATGTGAGGTTCACACACTCCTGTGTGTACTTCATGCATGATCTTTCCGGCTTCTTCGGCATCAACACATCTTAACAAATTGAGATCCGGGGTCCTCTTGTACAAGACATCACCACTTAAGAAAAAACCACTCGCATGTCGTCTAATGGTTCTCTTTTGATCCCCACTAGCTTGCTCGGGATATTCTTGTCTTTTCAGAAACCTTTTGATGTCGTGGTACCATTGCTGGGTGTTTGGCTCTACCTCAACCGTATGAAAATAGCCATGACTTTCCCTGATTTGGATTTCCAAGGGATCAATGTGAGCATTGCCTGGGTAGGGCAACATCGCGGCCAGAGTGGCGAGTGCATCAGCCAGCTCATTGTGACACCGAGGGATGTACCTAAACTCTATCGATTTGAACTGCTTGCTAAGATCTTCCACATGTTGTCGATAGGGGATAAGCTTAATATCTCTAGTTTCCCATTCTCCTTGGGCTTGCCGGATAATCAGATCTGAGTCTCCCATAATCAATAACTCTTCAACATCTTGGTCAATCGCCACATGCATACCCATGATACAGGCTTCATATTCAGCGGTGTTGTTTGTACAGAAAAATCAAAGCTTGGCTGTGGCTAGATAGTGTTGACCAGTGGGCGAGATCAAGATTGCCCCAATTCCTACACCTTTTATGTTTACAGCCCCATCAAAGAACATTTTCCAAGCATGTGTGTCTCCAGAGACGGCCTCTATTGAATTTACCTCTTCATCTGGGAAGTAAGTGTCCAATGGTTGATATTCATCATTAACCGGGTTTTCAGCCAAATTATCTGCCAACGCCTGAGCTTTCATCACCGTGCGAGTGACATAGACTATGTGAAATTCAGTGAGAAGAATCTGCCATTTTGCCAATCGCCCTGTGGGCATCAGTTTCTGAAATATGTACTTCAAAGGATCCAACCTAGTTATGAGGTGGGTGGTGTAAGCATGCAAGTAATGTCTCAACTTCTGAGCGACCCAAGTCAAAGCACAACAGGTTCTTTCCAATAGAGTATACTTAGCTTCATAGCTGGTAAACTTCTTGCTCAAATAATAGATCGCCTGCTCTTTCTTCCTGGTTACATCATGTTGTCCGAGGACACAGCCGAAAGAATTTTCGAAGACTGTCAGATACAAGAAAAGAGGCCTCCCAGGCTCTGGTGGAACCAAGACTGGTGGATTTGATAGATATTATTTGATCTTATCAAAGGCTTCTTGACATTCATCTATCCATTTGACTGCTGCACCTTTCTTCAATAATTTGAATATGGGCTCGCATGTGGATGTCAATTGAGCAATGAACCGACTGATATAGTTTAATCTACCCAACAAGCTCATCACATCTTTCTTGGTTCTCGGAGGAGGCAAATCCCGGATAGACTTTATCTTTGTTGGGTCTAACTCGATACCTCTCCTGCTGACTATAAATCCCAAAAGTTTACCAAACGGGACCCCAAATGCACTTTTGGCAGGGTTCAACTTCAGATCATACTTGCGCAACCGTTCAAAGAATTTCCTCAAATCTCGAACATGATTGTCCCGGGTTCTGGACTTGATGATCACGTCGTCCACATATACCTCTATTTTCTGATGCATCATATCATGGAAAATGGCGATCATGGCCCTCATGTAGGTCGCCCCAGCATTCTTCAAACCAAACTACATGACTCTATAACAATATGTACCCCAGGGTGTGGTAAAGGCTGTCTTTTCGACGTCTTCTTCGTCCATCAATACCTGGTGATATCCAGCGTAACAATCCATGAAAGATTGTATCTCATGTTTGGCGTAATTATCAACAAGGATGTGGATGTTGGGCAAAGGGAAATTGTCTTGGGGACTTGCCTTGTTCAACTCTCTATAATCCACACACACCTGGGTCTTCCCGTCTTTCTTTGGAACTGGAACTACATTAGCCAACCATGTAGTATATTGGACCACTCGAATTACCCCTGTTTTCAACTATTTCGTGATTTCTTCCTTGATCTTATCACTGATGTTAGATTTAAATATTCTTTGCCTTTATTGGACTGGAGGGCAATTGGAGTAAATTGGCAATTTATGAACCACCAGATCAACACTTAGCCCTGGCATGTCGGCGTACGACCAAGCAAACACATCTTTAAACTCAAACAGGAGTTGGATTATTGCATCCCGGGTTTTCTCGTCTGTGTCAATGCTTATCTTGGTTTCCCAAATTTCTTTAGAAGTCCCCAAGTTAAATGGCTCAGTATCATTCAAGTTTGGCTTAGGTTTATTCTCAAAGTGTTCCAGTTCTCGATTTATTTCCCTAAAAGCCTCTTCTTCATCATATTCCGGTTCTTGGTTCATTATTTCACAATTAGACAGCATGTTTAGGTCTGGGCGTGAAGTCCGCAAGCATGTCATGTCATTTAAAGCCGCATTATTAGAACTGAAAATAAAAGAGGAAAATAGCAAAAATTAGAAAAAATAAAGAAAATAAACGATGAAATATTGATTTCATTTCTTGGAATTGGGGAAATAAAAGGGTTTACATTTAGGAAATTGAAAACAGGAAACTAAAGAAAACATCCGAGTTACACCCTAGGATAACTCGTGATGCGGGAAAAGTGGCAGGACAAGTCTACCCGGACTCCTGCCTGACTGGGAACGGTGTAGCCTTCCAGTTTTGAAGTTTAGCATCTGGCCCCATGTATAGCACCTCAGCAGTGCTTGTGCCTTCTCCCAGCTGAACCATGTGGGTTTCATAAAGCATTTCTCTCATCGCCCTACATATTTCCTCAATTTCTTCGGTCGTAAAGGCCTCATCGTCTTCTTCTTCATTGTACCTTGGCTTGATAAAAGTTTCATACAAATGTGGAAGTGGTTGAGGTAAAACCCATCCCTCATTTTTTTCTCTTATTTGCCCATTTTTCATCATCTGGGGTATGGTGGAAGCCTATCCGAAGAACTTCTCGGTTGAAGGCAGGGCGATAGGTTCTGCTATTCCTTGTAATGATTTCCCAAGCCCCTTTCCCGGTTTGAAGCCACTTCGGATCATCTCTTTAGCCACCATTATTGATGCATTAGAAAGGAAGGGTTGGGGACAAGGGTCTCCTTCTTCATACTGGTAGGCGACCACAATTTCAAAAGTCTGATAAACTATGTGCTCGCTTCCCTCTCTTGCTTCAAGACATGGGACTGAAGGGTCCCGATAGATTGATTGCTCATCTTTCCCGTGGACTACGATCTCTTCACCCTCATGCTCGAACTTTACCATTTGGTGAAGGGTAGAGGGTACAGCTGCGGCCGCATGAATCCATGGCCTCCCCAGAAGAAAGTTGTAGGACATGTCCATGTCCAGAACCTGGAAAGTTATTTCAAAATCCACTGGGCCAATGGTCAGAATCAGGTCGATCTCTCCAATTGTGTCCCTTTTTATACCATCAAAAGCCCGTACACAGACATTGTTGGGTCGAATTCTTTCGGTCCCAATTTCTATGCTTTGTAAAGTCGAGAGCGGGCAGATGTCTACCACGGAACCTCCATCCACCATAACACTTTTCATGTAGTACCCTTCGCATTTGACTGTTAGGTGCAGAGCTTTGTTATGTGCGGCTCCTTCTGGGGGCAAGTCATTCTTACTGAAGGAAATTTGGTTGATGGTAAAGAATCTTTTCGCCATTCTTTCCAGCTGCTCTTTAGAAGTCTCAACAAGCACATATGCTTCATTAAGAGTCTTAATCAATACCTTCTGATGTTCGGTGGAGTTCATCAATAGAGATAACAGGGAAACTTGTTCGGGAAACTTTTGAAGCTGGTCAATCACTTCATAATCTACCATCTTCATCTTTTAAAAGAAATTCTCTGCTTCCTCGGCACTCACAGGCTTTTTAGATGGGAAGCGCTTTCTGGTGGCACTGTTTATTTCTTCCAAATTGGCGTATTTTTTAGCAGGGTGGTTTTCTTGAACTGCTCCTGAGATTTCTTTGCCCTTATAGGTCACCACTGTTTTGTTGTAATTCCAGGGTACAGTAGTAGGATCTGTCATGGGCTTCTGTGGCATGTGTCCAATAACCACTGGCTCATTCAGCCAAAGTGGTTTAATTGTCCCCCGGACCACATAAGCTCCTTTTGGCACATACATTGGTGTTCCTTTCTTCACTTCAAATCTTTTTAGAGGACTCAAGGTCAACTGCATTTCTTTGCTGCCTCGTGGGATATAGAGAACACCATCTTTTGGAAGCATTGCCTCTGTTCCTGCTTCGACTTTCATTTCTGGTTTTGACTGGGTAGCTTTGGTCTTCTTTTCCCCTTTATCTTGCTTCAGGGCGATTTTTGGCTTTCTCTCTGCATCAGCGATGGCAATTATGGCTTTTAATGCCGGATCAAATTCCCCATCTTCACAAATCATTCCAATTACTGCCTATTGTTGTGAGTTGGCAGTGGGTTGTTAGTTACATTTGGGACCTCCTCGTCCCTTACCACTATCTTCCCTTGTTCTATCAGGTTTTCTACTGCCCTTTTTAGGGTCCAACAATCATTGGTATCTTGCCCTTCCGCCCCCGAGTGATAAGCACACCTGACACCGGCTCTGTAAGCAGGCGATGCTGGATTTTGCCTTGTTTGGGAGACTAGCTGCATGAGACCCATCTGGACAAGCTTAGGAAATAGATTGGTATATGGTTCGCCGATGGGTGTGAAGGTTTGTCTCCTGGGTGGTTCCTGGGGACGAAAGTTATTCTGGGGTGGTTGGGGATTATAATGTTTTCGGTAAGGAGGCTTATTTCTAGGAAGGGGAGCTTGGTTTCGGTTGGCTTGTTGCGGTGGTCGGCCATAAGGTTGAGCATTCATGACCATGTAGGGCTGAGAAGTATAGGCCATATCTTGGTGGGGGTAGTAGTGTTGCGGGGTTCTTTCCGGAAAAAGAGACCTGGGGGTATGGTATTTTCTTGCATCTATCGCCGCCATAGACGTTTCTTCCTTCTTCTGCCCCTCGCTACTCCTCCAGACCCACCCTGAATGGCTTGGGAGGTAGCCCTTATAGCATACTGACTCAAGATTCGCCTTGTTTTCAACCCATTTTCAACCATTTCACCGATTTTAATTGCTTCTACAAAAGGTTTTCCCATGGCTGACATCATATTCTGGAAGTAATCGGGCTCTTGGGCTTGCAGGAAGACAGTGACCACCTCTATCTCATCCATTGGAGGTTTCACTCTTGAAGTTTGTTCGCGCCACTTAATTGCATATT
This sequence comes from Nicotiana glauca, assembly GCA_026770625.1. Lineage (NCBI taxonomy): Eukaryota > Viridiplantae > Streptophyta > Magnoliopsida > Solanales > Solanaceae > Nicotiana > Nicotiana glauca. Next base: position 26,845 of record MU694828.1, on the reverse strand, counting down.
CTCTGAAATTTTCTGAGGATTTCTTCTTTAGATTCGTCAGAGAGTTCCTATCCGGCGTAATGTCTATATTGTATTGAAACTGTCGAACAAAGTCTTGGGCAAGATCATCCCAGATATGCCAACGTGAGATATCCTGATCCATATACCATTCTGAAGTAATACCGATTAAGCTTTCCTCGAAATATACCATCAATAATTCTTCTCTGCCACCGGCTCCCCGTAACTGATTGCAATACTTCTTCAAATGAGCAATGGGGTTGCCGTGCCCGTCATACTTTTCAAATTTTGGTGTTTTGAACCCTGACGGCAAGTGGACATGCGGGAACATACACAAATCTGCATAGGAGACACTCTTCTGCCCGCTCAACCCTTTCATGTTTTTTAAGCTCTATTCAAGGCTTCTCATTCTCTTGGCCATATCATCTTTCTCTGGGGACTTAGGGGTTTTGTCTTGCCCCGGTGAAAACTCATATGGTGGTGGCTGAGGGTAAGCATTGGCAGTAAATCGGGTAGGTTCCAACGAGAAAGATGGTGCTTGAAATGTGAATGAAGAGGAGTCGAAGCTTGGCCTGGGCAAAACAGGTTGTGCCGTGGCCGAACAAGGCGGTGCAGTGAGTATGTTTGAAGCCACAACTGTTGCCAACACCTGGGGTAATACTCAGAAGGTGATCCAGTGAAGTGAGATGAAATGGTAGGATGCCCGAACTGGGTAGTTGGATAAGTTATGGGGACGTTGGAAGTCCCACCTGCCCTAGGAAACAGCTCAGGGAATCCAGGGATCGCAGTGGTAGTTATCTTCCATTGTTACAGGCATCCCACATTTCCATCATGCGGAGACGCAGTATTCTATTTTCCTCAACACTTGCTGACTCAAAAGTGGGGATGGCTGAGATTGAACTTTCCTCTGAAACAGGAATCGTTGGTAGAGGAATTTCTGAAGACATTTCAACACTTCCTTTTGACCTTGTGAAGTATGTATGAACACTTGCCCTAGACCTTGTGAAGGATGGCTGAACACTTTCTTTTGACCTCGTGAAATATGAATGTGAGGCTAGATTACCACAAAACCAATCACCTTTCTATAGATCCTGGACACAGCAACAACTGGTTAATTTGAGACAAGTAACATATAGGTAATCTTACGTTGGGGTGTGATGCACCTATACAGTTAGATGAATTTCTACATGTTTTGCAACGGTTGCATGCGTCATCCCGGCCTTTCTTTATGGTTTCCCTATTTCCTTTTATTTTATTTCCTTTATTTAGGGTTACGGTCGAATCTGATAAAGATTGCCTACGTATCATGCCCCGCACGAATCAGACCAAGCGTAGTTCGCAAAAAATGAATGCAAAGAATAAAGAAACAATTATTATTTTTCTGGGAACTTTCCATTTCATTAATAAAACATTTCATTACCAACTATAAATTTTGAAAGGGAAACAAAGTACAGACTCAAATACTACTAACAAAATCTAGTACGAAAAGGAGAATGGACTCTAACAGACAAAGACTCCAGAAAAAGAAAATACAAACTCGAGCTACGAGTATATTAAAGCTTCAAACTGTGGTGCCTGTGGAGCATCATTCGGCCTTGCCGCGGGCTTGGGTGCAAGATCCCTTTTCAATTGTTCCAACTCATACATTATCCTCTTGACAAAAACCATCACTGCTGAGAAGAAGGTAGAGCGGGTCATGTCTTCACACATTCGGCATTTATTGACGATGGTGTGGGCAATGGTTTCAATCCTGTCCCTGGTTCGACCCTTTTCTATAAGCAGACGCCTTATTTGATCATTATGGGCTTCCAAAATCTGAGAATCCTGAAGATGCTGATTCCGCAACTATTGTATTTCTTCTTCCATTCGGGCCAATAAGTCATAGCAGTGTCCACTTTCGGTCTCGAAAGCTTTGGCTTGCTTAGATGTTTCCTCTTCAAGGGTGGTCATCTTTCTTTTCAGATGGACAATGATTTTTTCATAATCTCTCTTCAATTGCTTCAAGTAATAGGTGCGTTCTTCTGTTCTCTTTGCCCACTGTGCCCGGAGTCCTGCTACTCTACCCTCGAATTTTTTCAGCTCGTCCTGGCATTCAACGATTTCCCTTTTCAAACCCTTTATCAAACGTTCATCCGTCCAACTCCTTTGCTGCTTGTCAGCATCTACCCTCATCTGTTGGATTTGTGCTCTCAAGGCTACATTTTCTTGAGCCAGCTTCTTTTTGTCCCCCTCATTGGCTGCAACTTGCACACTGTTCTTAAACTTAAGGTCTTGGATTTGCTTCTCCATTTTTCCCATCTTGGCCCTGTACTCATTTTCTTTAGCCAACCAGGTCCATTATTCTCGTGATGACTCAGCGAAATCTTGGAGGTGAGGTCTTTTAGTCGGCCTCTCGGACTCAAGATCCCTCTTGTACCAAGCGGGGTATCCTGGCAATACTTCTCCTTTGGCCCGATCTCGTATGCAAGTGTCTACTTTTAGGTACTGACATTCGTTCAAGATTTTGCGAACTACTGCTTCAGGGAATTGACCATTAGGCCCAATTTCGACTACCTGTCTGCTAAGATCTTCATTCTTTAGGACTATTTGGCATCTTTCCAACTGTCTCAATATTCAATATGGGGCATACGGTTGGATACTTTTAAGTACCATTAGCAGAAAATGAGACCTTGTGGCTGACATGTATATGATTTCATCTACAAACAACCATCCGAATGTCCACTCTATTTGGCGTGTGGAGACAGAACGCAGACGTGTTACCCATTCATTGACCCCCTCTAGCAAACAAAATCCGTCGACTCTTGTAGGAAACTCTTCTATACATGTTTTCTCTGACGACCCGTAGATCATAGATTGAGGGTGAAGGCACAAGTGTTCGACCATCCACATTTGCAGCAATACATTACAAACCTCAATAAAGTCATCCCCGACTTTGCAAACAGTAAGAGCGCGGAAGATGTCGGCTACTATCATCGGTGCAAGAGTGCTATTTTCCTAAGTAAGCAAAGTACTGACAACCCCGGCTACTCGTATATCAATTTTCCCATCTTTTCTAGGGAACACCAGAAGTCCTAGAAAGGCCACCATAAACGCGAAACACCTGTGTTCCTCCCATTTCAGGTGGTTTCCCTTGCTACAGATTTTGTTTTCTGGGTTATTGAATCCTCCTATATGACCATATCTGTCATATATGAATGACAAAGCACAAAAATCGTTTGCCAAATTCGGGTTACGGACCGCTCTTCGTATCTTCAAAGAGTCTAAGAATTTGTGGACGGTTACGACCCTTGGAGAAATCAAGTACTGCTTTCTCAATGGAACCTTGGGATCCCCGATGTATCCAGCTATCTCTTCCAATGTTGGGGTAAGCTCAAAATCTGAGAAGTGAAATACATTGTGTGTCGGGTCCTAGAATGGAATCAGTCCCCTTATGATATCCCCTCTCGGATTAATTTTCAACAACCCAGTAAGGCCTCCCAAATATGATTTGACCATGTCTTGCCCTGATTTGCCCAAGTCACCCCACCACATATGTAATTCCAACGGGATCTTGTTTATAATAGCTTCGGATAAATTCTGACTCGTGCTCATTCTGCACATTTCTTAATGTGATTAATCAAAAAGCAAACTTTATTTGACCCAAAACAAAACTATCTATTTTCTCTTTTTTTTCAAATTTAAAACGAAAGACTCGGTTTTTTCAAACACGGCCTTTCAGCACTTCGGGGACGAAGATTTTAAGGCTGCGTGGGCTAACCGGCGAAACCTAAAAAATGACCAACGGTGGCCGCTTACGCAAAGTCAGCCTTTCGGCGTCCCTTTCGGGAACATTCGGCTATTTTTGACAAAAGCGGCATCACCGGACTTATTTATGACGAAAGTATTAATTTTGACATTTTTGGCGATTGTTACAAAAGGGGAAAGTTGGACCCGATGAGGTTTGCCTACGTATCCCACATCTTGTGAGAATCGAACTGGCGTAGTTTAGGGCAGATAAGACGAACTATTTTTGAAAATAAGCTTTTTCCTTTCTCTTTTCTACAACATATTTTCCGACCAAATAATTTGAAAACTTCCGACCAAATAATTTGAAAACAAGAAGAATAAAATGAAGATTTTTTTTTTGCTATTTTTTAAAAATGATAAAATATTTTTTTTCGATTTTCTTAAAATTTTGTCAGAGTTCTGATAGTATTTGGGCACTGGTATGCTATTAATTCTCTACACTGCTATTTCTCTTTTTTTTCAACATTTAAAAGTCGGTCAGCATGCAAGTCTGAAGCAAATAAATGCGTAAAACAAACAGGATGCATCAGGATGGTCCTTTTTATTTCAGGTTACCTGTCCTAGACGGACACAACCCCTGTGTTGAGTCCCCTAAGTCAAATGCAATGTGATGCAAATAAGCGTTCCTACTAGGGATCCGGCTTGAAGTTAAGTTATTCTAGGTTCAAAACCTAGGTATGCGTTCTAGACCGTGTACCCGAGCGGACAACTCGAGTCGAGGAGGGGGCTACGTACCGAGGACCCGCGGGATCGTCCGGCTTTGTAACTTGTCCGACCTCTTTCTTATTTCAGGATAAGACACTAATAGAATAGGGAGTCCCAACCAGTAAGCAACATCCCCGGAGGTGAGAAGAGAAGGGTTTAGGCACACAGTTTATATACAGTTCAGATAATATCAAAGCGGTAAAGTATTTAGAACATTTAGGATGAAACATGTAGAAATATAAAGCCAAATATAACAATTATTCTAAGCTCAAATTCTTCAACCCTGAACCGAAATTCTAGGTTCGTGCTCCCCAGCAGAGTTGCCAGAGCTGTCACACCTCCTTTTTTACACACCTATCCCGAAGGATAAAATGTGTGAGGGAGTTTTTTCACATTTAAAGGGACATTATTCGAAATGAGATTATTTATTCTTTTCAGAGTCGCCTCTTGGGAAAGGTTTGGCTTTTGGTGTCCCAAGTCACCGGTTTATCTTGAATCCCAATCCGAGGAAAATTTTCGACTTCCCAATTGGAGTCTGCTAACCAGAAATTCTGAGTAAGGAATTCTGTTGACTCGAGGGAAGGTGTTAGGCACCCCGAGATCCCGTGGTTCTAGCACGGTCGCTTAAACTGTTATAAATGGCTTACTATCTGATTTTAATACATGTTATCCTATAGTGCAATTTTAAAGATTATTTACCGCTTTATTATTATTATTTTTATGAAAATTGCAACGTCGTGAAAACATATCTCGAACCACGTCACATCAATGTACTCGTGGTCGTCAACACATTTCGACTTCGTTGAGATTTGGATTTGGGTCACATAAATCTACACCCAAATTTAAGAAAAGTAAATTATTAAAAAGGGTGCGCCTAAAGATGCTAGCGCATTATTATTTTAGGAAAGGCCGTGAAATTCGCTAAACGGCCCATCCCGATATCTAAGTATTTTTAGTATGCACTTATGAGGGCCCCGCGGTTTGTGCGTTTTGTTTGGGCGAGGCTCCTCTCATTATTTTATTTAAAAGGGTCAAACCTAAAGCTACTATGATTTGTTATTTTTATTTGTCTCTAAAACAAAAGAAGAAGTCCTAATTAATTTGTTACTGGATTAAAGCAAACCGGCAGGAAAATTATACCCAAGTCTATATCAAAAGAATAGCCAATCACAGGCCTTGACCCAGGTCCAAACGGAAAGGGTATTCCAGAACTTGGACTTAGGCCTGACTAAATCTCCGTCAGTTCGAACAGGCTATCAAACCTTGGCTAACGCATTATGCAGACTTCTAGTTCACAAATGGAAATATGCTAAACTTCTTCAAATTATTCTAGCATGCGTTCACTAATTTTTGTAATAAAAGGCAGGTAGTATGTGCTTATTTCAATCAATAGGACACTAATTGTTTTATTTCCCATTTTCATACTCAAAACTTCCTACCCAATTATTTACCGATGGGTTGCTAGATGTTATTTAAGGAAAGAAAATAACTGGAAGCTCAAACTGAAATCAACATGATAATCACAAGCCCAGGCTTTTAATGAATAAACTAAACGATTCAACTATATGATATTTTCTATACGAACAAGCTAGCAATTCGAATCCAAAGCAGTCCATGAATTTCAGAATAATAACATTGTTAGACTAATGCTCACATTACTGATTTCAAAACTGGATTACTGAAACTAGCTTATTAAGTTGCAAAACCATTTGAACCCTTTTTTTAATTTTATTTTTTATTACTAAAGACAAATTAGGCTACCTTAACTTACACTATACATGCAATACCAATTAACTAAGGAATAATGAATCCAACAGTCACAATTTTAAACTAGATAGTCCTCATTTAAGTTCAAATTTCAGTTTGATTATACAAGGCCAATGCAAATTAAAGGCAAAACTAAATAAGCATGAAATGTCTAATATCTACTCCAATATGGCAACTTGAATACGCAAATTCTTGAATAGCATCTGATTTCAACTTCTTAGTTCAAAAGATTATATCAGCTGGTGTTTCGAATGTGTACCTGGAATATTGAAACACCAATAAGAAGAAAGAGGAAATCAGGTACAGCAACAGTTCCAGCAATCAAACAACAGTCCGCAACAGCAATCCAAGTCAAATTCAAGGCACGAAAGAGTTTCGAAAACCAAAAGAATTGGTAGAACAGCCCCAAAAATAATACCAGAACTTAAATTTGAACTCAAGGACTGAAATGCAGACAACCAGTTTTCTTTTTGATGAAACAGTGGCCTTTCTTTACTCTTAAGACTGAAATGCTTAACAGCTTTTGATCTCCAAGAAATGATCTACCCAACTCCTAAAAAGGATGTCACTTTGTGTGTGTTCAAACCTTAAAGGTTGACAACTTTCAGAACTTTCTTCCTTAAGGTCTTAGCTCTCAGAATTTCAGAGTATTTTCTCAGTGTGTCTGTGTGTATGTGTGTATGTGTGTCTGTGTGTCTCCCTTCTCTCTATCCGAATGCCCCTAATGTCTAAAAGAACTCCCCTTATATCTTTTTTTCAAACTCTTTTCCTTTCCTGATTTTAGGCAACTAGTGGACACTAAATTGACTTATTTTAAGCCTTAAAATCAGAAATTTGTCCTCCACTACTAGTTGTCTTCTTAACTATTTAATCCCACTTATGCTTGTCTCAATTAAGTCCACTATTAAACCTTAAGTATTCAGCAGCCCTTAAACAAATTATTCAAGTGATTTAAATCTCCAAAACACCCCTGAAAATACCGCATTCACCACCTATCAGCCCCTGTGATTTACTGAGACTAATGTTATCATCAACTCAAACCTTTAACTTGTATTACCCTTTCAGCTAATGACCAATTCAATCAATTAATTAATTTTAAACAACAATTAACCTAAATTAATTCTTAATTAAACACTAAACTGAATCTACAACAGCTATAACCAATACAACTTATCAAGCTCAATCAAAAAAGTTCAAATTAGAACTCAAATCAGATTAAATGGCATTAAAACAAGAACACCGATTCAGGACAATTGATTGAACTGGACTATTGAAAATTGATACACACACATACATGGGAATAACTAACTACATTCTCGATTCCAAATTAAACCTAGACTACAACGGAACACTGTAAATACATTGAATGAAAACACTGAATTCATATACAATGTGATAGACAATCACAGGAGACATACTTTGAACTAACAGTGATAGCGAACAATTACGAGAATATCTATAGTTCCATAAAAACTCACTAACACTGATTGAACTGTATCAATCAGTAAAAACAAAGAGGAAAACAAAACCTAGAGTAAGCACAAAATATTCGAATTTAAATAAAAAATAAGAAAGGAGTAGAGGATGAATTTACTGAACAAAAACTAATAGAAAAGAAAGATGAATAAAAATAAAATAAATTCGGAGGGAACAGAACTTACTCGTCAAACTTGAGCTTAGAACTCGAACTATTTGAATCCCTCTAATTTTGGTCCATTTCGACCCTATTCGTGTGTTTTTAGCAAAAACACACGAATAGAGTCCAAATAGACCCAATTCAATGGTGAGGAGTCCATTTGCCTATTTTGGTTTGTCTCTGATATGATACTTGAGATGTTCGATCAAGATTCGAGGGGAAGTATTGACGGATTAGGGGTGAGGAGGTGAAAGAGGTCATGGGGTGTTAATTTGGGGAGGTTTAAGGTCAGCGTTGCCACCAAAGGATCTTGTGGCGGCGCTAGGGTCCATGTCTTCAAACTGAGATTCGAGGGGTTGTAAGGTGATTCGATGAAAACTAAGGCTAGGTATGGTCACAGGAGGAGGAGGGGAACCTAGGATGTTAACTTGGTGGTAATTGGGTGGCTTAGGGTTTTTAGATTGCTTTTTCGATCTATTATTCGAGACAAATGGTGATGATTCGAGGAAAAAGGGTTAGGGATTTGGAAAGAGGAGGGCACAAAGGTTCAATGGTGTAAAGATGGGGTCGTTTGGCCGTCGACCGCCGCCGTAGGCGATTTCCGGCGGGCAGTCGATGGTGGTGTGAGGCGGAGGTTATCTGGGGCGTCTCTGAGTGTTAGAGACAAAGGGGGGTTCGGCTTAGGGGGCTGGGTAAGGGATTAGGAATATATAGTGGGGGATGGATTTGATCTTGGCCGTTGGATCAATCACGATCAACGACCTGGATCACTTTGTTAATGAGGAACGACGTCGTTTGGTTTTAGTTAGGGGCGGATGGGTTTGGGGAATGGGTCGGGTTGGTGAGATGGGTTGGGAGATGGGACGATGGCCGTTGGATTGTGATCAAATGGACGGCTGAGATGGATAGCCATCAAAACGACGTAGTATTCTACCTATACCACGTCGTTTGGATGGTCTCGTGGACTGAATAACTGGACCGGGTAAAAACGTTTTGGGCATGGACTTTGGTCAATATTTGGACGGCCCAGTCCGATTTTCTTACTATTTTTGTTCTTTTCTTCATTTTAATTCCTAATTTAAAACATTAAAATCCTAGATTAAATTATAAAAAATCAAATTAACTTCTACTAATAATTAACACACAAAATTCAATACCAATTTAAAATAAAATCACACAACTAGACCTTTAAATGATAAAATGCAAAGTACATTATTTTTTTGTAATTTTTTCAATTTTGTAAAACAAATTACTTAATTAATCCTAAATGTAAAATTAAACCAAAAGATGCAAATGCAACATATTTTTGTATTTTATATTAATTTAAACAAATAGAAATGCACAAACAAATGCAAACAATAACACAAAAATTCAGAACAATTGCAAACTATCAAAAAATTATTTTATTTTGGATTTCTTTTGGAGTAATTCGTACAGGGCAAAAATCACGTGCTCACACTAACTTACGTAATTATTGATAATTTGTTCTTAAATAACCTAATAAACATACTTATGGCAATCATCTCATGAACTGAAGTTTCATAGCAGCACCAACATCACCAGAAGAAGAAGAAGAAGAAGAAGAAGAAGAGGAAGAAGAAGAAGAAGAAGAAGAAGAAGAAGGAGAAGAAGAAGGAGGAGAAGAAGAAGAAGAAGAAGAAGAAGAAGGAGAAGGAGAAGAAGAAGGAGAAGGAGAAGGAGAAGAAGAAGGAGAAGAAGAAGGAGAAGGAGAAGAAGAAGAAGAAGAAGAAGAAGAAGAAGAAGAAGAAGAAGAAGAAGAAGAAGAAGAAGAAGAAGAAGAAGAAGAAGAAGAAGAAGAAGGAGAAGGAGAAGGAGAAGAAGAAGGAGCAGAAGAAGGAGGAGGAGAAGGAGGAGAAGAAGAAGAAGCAGAAGAAGAAGGAGAAGGAGAAGGAGGAGAAGAAGAAGAAGAAGAAGGAGGAGAAGAAACGGGGCTGAAGTCGTTTAAAAAATGGGTACAAGTTAAAACTTTAAAAAAAATAGGTATAGGTTAAATGAGGGCGACCAAATAGGCTGCCCCGTGAAATTTTTACGAGTAATAATACTCAATTATCTTTTGTAAATATTGCACGGGCGCCTATTTGGTCGCCCCCGTTTATCCTATACCAATTTTTTAAAAAGTTTTAACTTGTACCCATTTTTTAAACAACTTCAGCTCCTTTTCTCCTCCTCCTTCTCCTCCTTCGTTTTCTTCTTCTTTCTTCTGTTGTTGTTGGTGCTGCTATAAAACTTTAGTTCATGGGATGATTTCCATAAATATATTTATCAGATTATTTAAAAACAAATTATAAATAATTATGTAAGTTAGTAGACAATAATTTATGAATATTTTCACGTACGTAAGTAAGTAGAAAATGATAATTCTGTTCTTTTCACGTTTATTGTTTCCATATTTTATGATCTAGATACTGTTGGCAATCTGATTATTTATCTAGTGTGTTAGAAAGCTTTTTTAAAAACTTCAGCTTATATAGTGCTGAAGTTTTTACAAATGAACTAAATAACTTCAGCATCTTCTGCTGAAGTGTCACGACCCAAATTTCACTAAGGGTCGTGATGGCGCCGGACATCGCTGTCAGTCAAGCCAACCAACATACTTAATTAAACTCTTGTTTTGATAATTTTGAAAACTATAGTTTTCCTTTAATTTTATCAGTAAAAGATAATCATTTCAAATCAAAAATGAATGTTAAGGAGTTAATACAAGATATCCTATAGTCATCCAGAACCCGGTGTCACAAGTGCATGAGCAATTTTTAGGAAATAATGTAATACAACAACCATTCGAAATACAATATTGGACAGAAAGAAAAATACAGTAATCTGAAAGAGACTCTATTGGCTGCAGATCGTCTCAAGAAGAGCAGCTCACCTAATTCTCTGTATCAACTATGCCGATACGCCTACCAGGCCACTAGTGATGCATGTGCATGTGCAACAAAAATGCACAGTAAGTGTAGTATGAGTACGAAAATAACGTGTACCCAATGAGTATCCCGTCTAATCTCGAAGAAGTAGAGACGAGTGGTCGACTTCGACACTTGCTAGTGGTCCAATAATAATATTTGTAAAAGTGGGAGGAGATCATGGATTTTATAAAGCAATTATAAACTCGTAAAGTAGGATAGTCGGTAAACAACTTCTCAAATAAAAATGGATTTCCAAAGAATTACTTTTCATCGTCTTTTATCAATTTATCTCCGTCCAGGAAGGCAATATCAATATTTATAAATCTCAGGCAAACAATACAAGCAGTGCATATCATGCCGAGGTCGTACGGTCTGATCCAACATAAATATAAAATGTGCACTGCCGAGTGTCGAACAACGCAAATCATAGATGCATCTATTACCCCGCTCGCAAATCATACATGCAACATGGTCAACATAAATAGACAAACACTCCGCTCACAAATCATACATGCGATGCGGGCACATATAGATATACATATTCAAACAGCCAATTAAGAATTTATCGGGGAACATATATCCAAATAAAAGCCAATTCTCTTTTAACGATTTAAGAAAATAAAGTTTAATCCTTTTAGAAATTCATTTGCCAATTCGATAGGATTAAGCAATTCAGCTGTCAATAAGATTACCAATATTCCAAGTATATCATACTTTTGGGTCCTAGACTATCCGTACTTAAACATAATAATAGCTACGCATGGACACTTATCACCTCGTGTATACATAGCCCCACAAATAGAAACACATAACCAATTATTTCACCTCTGGGGACAATTCTCTCTTACAAGGTTAGAAAGGAGACTCACCTTGCTTCGAAGATCCATAACTGGCATTCCGCGCCCTTCCGAAGACTCGAATCGATGCTAAATACTCCAAAACTAGTAAATAATTATGCAAATCCATTAATATATATTCAATTACTCATTATAATCCAATTTATAACAATTCCAAACCCCGATCGAAAAGTTAACAAAAACGCCCTCAAGCCCACATGCCCGGATTCCGAAATTTTTTGAAGATAAAGTTTACCCACAACCTCACGAACTCAAATATATAATTTACTCTCAATTTCATACCCAAAATCGTGGCCAAAATCCAAGAATATCAAATTTCTAGGTTTTCCCTCAACCCCCAAGTTTCTACCAATTTTCATGCTCAAATCCGTAACAAAATCATGTATTTAACTCACAAGGGGTGAAATTAACTTACCTCATGTTTGATGATGAAATATCTCTCTTGGAGCTCTCCAAAAATCACAAACTAGAGTAAAATGGAAGAAAATGGCCATGATCCCCGATTTTAAAGAACCTTACTGCCTCCAGCAATTCTGCACATGCGGTCACACAAACGCTTTTGCGGTTCCGCAGGTGCGGCCCCTCTACCGCTCCTGCGGTTTCTCTTCGGACTCCCATTTCTGCTTCTACGCCTCAACTCCCGTAGGTGCGATCTCGCTTCTGCGGCGAGATGATCGCACCTGCGGTCCTTACACTTCCAGCCTAAAATCGCATGTGCGGCTCTCCTAGTCGCTTCTGCGGCCCAAGTCTCGCAGGTGCGGTTACACCAGAAGACAACTGCTTTACTTCCTCTTCAATTTTCAAAATTGATCTGTTAACCATTCGGAATCCACCCGAGGCCCCGAGACCCAGTTCAATCACACCAACCAGTCCCAAAATACATTACAGACTTGCTTGAGGCCTCAAATCATATCAAACAACGCTAAAATCATGAATCGACCTCCAATCCAAGCTTAATGAACTTTAGAATTTCAAACTTCTACATTCGATGCCGAAACCTATCAAATCATGCCCGATTGACCTTAAATTTTGCACACAAGTCATATTTGACATTACAGACCTACTCCAACTTTCGGAATCAGAATCCTACCCCGATATCAAAAAGTTAACTTTCGGTCAAACTTCTCAAAAACCTTCAAATTTCTATTTTTAGCCAAATGACTCCAAAACGTCCGACGGACCTCTGAATTCACTTCCGATCGCGCTCCCAACACCAAAATCACCATACGGAGCTACTTCCAGACTCGGAATCCCAAACGGACATTGATAACACTGAAATGCATTTCAATCCAGACTTATAAAATTCTTCCAAAAATGCTAACTTCTACAATAGGTGCCGAAACGTTTCCGGGTCTTCCAAAACCTAATTCAGACATACGCCCAAGTCCGAAATCATCATACAAACCTGTTGGAACCTTCGAATCCCAAATTCTAGGTCGTTTACTCAAAAATTCAATCTTTGTCAATTCTTCATACTTAAAGCTTTCAAAATGAGAATTCTCTTTCCAAATCAACTCCGAATTCCCCGGAATTCAGTTCCGACCATGCGTACAAATCATAATACCTGAAGCGAAGCTGCTCATATCCTCAAACTACTGAACGACGCGCTAGAGCTCAAAACAACCAGTCGGGTCATTACATGAAGTTTTTTAAAAAAGCTTTATTACAAAACTAATGAATCCAAGACAAAAAGAACTTCAGCTTTTAGTGCTGAAGTTTTTACAAATGAACTAAATAACTTCAGCATCTTCTGCTGAAGTTTTTGAAAAAGCTTATTCAAGACATAAAAAACTTCAGCTTATTTAATGCGGAAGTTTGCATAAACGAACTAAATTACTTCAGCATCTTCTGCTGAAGTTTTTGAAAAAGCTTAATGACAAAACTAATGAATCTAGGACAAAAAAACTTCAGCTTATTTAGTGCAATTACAAACAAAACTTCTGCAAATAGAGAATAAAACTTCAGCTACTATGCTTAAGTTAAGCAATTACAAACAAAAACTTCAGCAAATAGAGAATAAAACTTCAGCTGCTATGCTTAAGTTCAACAATTACAAACAAAAACTTCAGTACACTTGCTACTTCAGGCCCGTCTACTAGAATATTGAAATTTTGCATGATTGTCTTTGCTACTTCAGCCCCGTATGCTGAAGTTACATGAAAAAATGGATACGCTTACAATTTGTTTTACAAAGCGGATACAAATTAAAACGTGACCCAAAAAACGAATATAAATGCAAATGTCCCTTATCTTTTGGTCCAGTTAGGAGGCGGCCCAAATGAAGTACTCCTAACCGGAAGCCCGGCCCACGAAGCCAAAATCTCCCCATTTACAGACGAATAAAACCAAAATAGGAGTAGAACCCCAAAAATTGCTCTTTCCACATTCTCTCAACTTTCTCTTTCTAAAAACTCTTCCTTTCTCTTTCTCTAGCACACAAACCATCAATGGCGTCGCCACGCGAAGAGAACGTGTACCTGGCGAAGCTTGCTGAGCAAGCCGAACGCTACGAGGAGATGGTGGAGTTCATGGAGAAAGTTGTCGGTGCCGGCGACGACGAACTCACCGTCGAGGAACGCAACCTTCTCTCCGTCGCGTACAAAAACGTGATCGGAGCGAGGAGAGCGTCGTGGCGCATAATCTCATCGATTGAGCAGAAAGAGGAGAGTCGCGGTAACGAAGATCACGTGGCCTCCATTAAAACCTACAGATCTAAGATCGAATCTGAATTGACTTCGATCTGTAACGGTATCCTTCAGTTGCTCGATTCAAAACTCATTGGCACCGCTGCTACCGGTGACTCTAAGGTTTTCTATTTGAAAATGAAGGGAGATTATTACAGGTACTTGGCTGAGTTCAAAACCGGAGCTGAGAGAAAAGAAGCCGCCGAGAATACGCTTTCGGCTTACAAGTCGGCTCAGGTTAGGGTTTCATTCTTTATCATTTCGCTAATTTTGGAGAAAAATCTGATACGATTTCAGCTCTCCAAAAGAATGGCGATGTTGTCTGTGTCTCAAAACAAAAAATTGCATAAAGATCACAATTTTTATACTCCATAATTGAAATGTAATGGAAAAAATTTCTTATGCTAAACAATATACTCAGTTCCATTCTATGTGATGTTGTTTGACTAGGCACGCAATTTAAGAAAGACCTTAGAACTCGAGGTCGGAAACATGCCATAAGTATTTATATAGCTATAAATCATCTCATTAGTGGAAAATGAGAAGTTAAATTGTTTTTAAACATAGAAAGGTGCAATTTTATTGGGACAAACTTAAAAGGAAGGAGTGTCAGGTAAATTAGGACGTGAAGTAAAATATTTTGAAAGTTGTCATCAAAGGAGAATTTTTTTTTGTGCTAAACAATGTAGTATTATCTCGTGGAAGCATGAAGTTGAGATCTTTCTACCCTTCTCAGGATATTGCTAATGTTGAATTGGCCCCTACACATCCAATCCGGTTGGGGCTAGCTCTCAATTTCTCAGTGTTTTACTATGAGATATTGAACTCTCCTGATCGTGCTTGTAATCTCGCCAAACAGGTAATAAATTTATTGTATTTCTTGTTTTAGAACGTTCAAAGGACTTTTCTAAAAGAAAAAAAGATGTTATCTACTGATGTTTATGGTTTGTATGACTGTTTAAAAGGCATTTGATGAGGCTATTGCGGAGCTTGACACCCTTGGAGAGGAGTCTTACAAGGATAGCACTTTGATTATGCAACTTCTTCGTGATAACCTCACCTTGTGGACCTCGGATATGCAGGTAAGTTCTTGTGTTCTCTTGTTTATTGGATTGGTTTATTTGTTCTTCTTTGATAGTTCGGCTAATCCATATCTTGTTGGCTTCTCTTCTTCAGGATGATGGAACTGATGAGATCAAAGAACCATCAAAAGCAGAGGAGCAGCAGTAATGTGAGTGAAGCCTCTTTGCTTAGGATTGAAATCCTATGGACTTTGCTCATTGATCGAAATTTGCTGTTTGTGTAGTCTGAATTCCCTGAATTGTAATACCTAAAAGCACTGTTTCTTGCAATTTGTTGTTTTCAGCAAAGATTACTTTTTTTCTCAGTATTTCCCTTGTATTTGGATGCTCCAGGGAAACTCTTATTTCGTGGAAATGAATTCCAGTTTTTACGGAGCAAATTATCATTTTGTATGTCCATTTTCTTTAAGGAATGGGGCGATGCTGATTTGATCTCCCTTTTGATTCACCATTTTGATTGCCTACTCCATCTTGTATTCACATGGATATGTGCTTAGTGACTTTGTATCAAGTCAAGATTGAATTTTCTTGAGACACATCCTTTATGTTGCATTAACATACTCTCCTCAGATAGTACTACCAAATAACATCCCATCTGTCCAAATAGTACTTTTTCTTTTGTCATTTGGTAGTATTCACAATTAGTGTAGGATAGATGATTGATCTATGTAACAATCCTTGGGAAGAACTTTTTGCTCTGTTTCTTGGTTGGCAAATCTCTGGATGTTGCTATCTGCCTCACTATAAAGTGTTACCATGCATAATGTGCACACTTGTACTGTCATTTTACCTAATAAAAAGAGTCCCATCATTGCCCTTGCCTTGTTCATTGAATAAACTTTTCAGTTGGGCCGGCAACTTCTCATTGGCTAGCTGTCTGGTTTAGTCAAGATTCTCTGATGAATTATGGGTTTGAAATTTGAAACGTCAAATGCTACAATGTTGGTAACAATATTAGAGGTTTTTTAGTACCAACTCTGATAGACTGCTCTTTACCCTTTAGGCTGATAGGTCTGAAGTCCCTCGGTTCCTTGGCTCCTTTTTAGTACCAACCCTTTTTGTTCTGCTTTTCCAAACTTTATAGCTTGATTAACGTGACTTGCAAAACTAGTGTTTAGGATTCTTAACTGAACAGTTTGATCCACAAGTCTCCTGTGCTCCTGTATTCCATGTAATTGCAATATAAAACCCTAAGTGGTTCATTGGCCACCAGTTTTGTTGTGTGGGTCGTTGATGTCTCCTCCAATATGCAGACATGTGCAGATACAGATTTTGCAACGTCTTTGAATGTGAACTTGTGCTTGGTTGACTTGCAGAGTTGCAGTATCTGAACTGAAGCTGCTAAATTTGTCCTTTGACCCTTACGAAAAGGCATTGAATGGGGTTGATACAATGTAAAAAGAAAAAAAATAAGAGTTGGCACTGATTAATTCTTTGAAGTTCTAAATGTCAATTGGGTCTAGGTAGGGGGTGTACAAACCGAACCGGAAAACCGCACCAAACCGAAAAGTCAAACCAAACCGATTAAAAAACCCGACTAGGTTTGGTTTGATTTGGTTTGGTATTGAGTTTGAAAAACTCGAACCAAACCGATATATAAATATATAATTTTTATATATACTTTTAAGAATTTATATAGAATTTTCTTTACAAAAATTCTAGAAATATTTGGTATTCTCTTATAGAATGTAATATTTAATAGAATATGAAGTACTCTAATTTTACTAACCTTAAATAATGTGTTATATGATTACTTTCTTATCAAGTGTTACTGAAATGCATTAATTTCTTTGTTCTTCCTTGTTCATATATCAAGATTTATTAAATTCTTATATCTTTTTCAAATTTGAAGTGGTATTATGATACTCTAAAATTAAATAGAACTTATCATTAATTAGGTATCATGTTAATTTTTATGTTTAATTATTAAATTTATTTAATCTTATAAGTATACATCAATGAAAAATTATTGTCAGAGGACTAAAAAAATAACTATCAGGTATTATTAACAAAATACTACCATAAAAATATTTAAATAGATTATATGTTTGTGAAGTTTTTCAATTTTTACTAAACATATATTTACTTATTAAAAGTATAACAAAGTAAGATTGAAATAACATTCACATAACAAAAAAACCCGAAAAATCCGAAAAACCCGACAAAACCGAATCAATCCAACCCGATATAGTTGGTTTGGTTTGGTTTTAATAAAATCCGAACCAATCCGGTCCATGTACAGGTTTTCATCCATACGTTGCGGCAGGTTGATTCCTTCTCAAATATCGACCACATATGTGAAAGTTGGGCAACTTGAAAGAATGAAAACGTAAATTTAAGTTTATGCATTGATGGTGTAAAAGATTTACACAACCAAAGTCTAACGACCATAACAAGCAACTCTCTGTATATAATTTCTGATGGCAGCAAGGAATATAAATAAAGTATTACGACTATTTAGTTACACTTAAAATGGTAGCGCGATGTATGAAGTATCCTGTATTTATGCAAGATTCGACCTCAATGGGTGTGATATAGGCAACGTAACATGCATCAGAGTGACTGACTCCACGGCTTGAACTTGTAACATATACGTTACACAAAAACAACTTTACCGTTGCTTCAAGACTCCCCTTTATTAAGTTACACTTATAGTGTAAAAGTTCTTATCGAGTATAATAATCAACGTGATGCATGTTTAGCTACAGATTTCAAGTGTCCTTGAACCCTCTCCGGTGTTGGTTTAAATCGATCACTTAGAATAGATGTTTAGGTGATGTTGGTGTTCTTAGATACTTACAATAATTTTCCAATTACTACTGATAAATATTGAACCAACGTAGCACAGCACATTCGTTTAGGAGTCAAAATGTATAAGTGCAAACTTGTAACTTAATTTGGTTTTAGACGGTTAGTTAGTTGATATATATATATATATACACACACATACTAGGAGACTCGGCCCGTGCCAGCACAAGCTCAACATTATTTATTTTTGTACGATTTCTAATTGCAGATCTAATGAAAATTGATGTTGTAAGTGTGAAATCAAGTAGACAATATTGCATGCTAATTGGTAGATACCTATTTACATACATTTTAATTAAAATATATATTTTCATCCATGAAAGTGTAAAATTAAGGGATGCTTAAAGTGTCATAGTAATTACAACTTACAATATGTATGACATAACCATTTATGTACAAAAAGTAACCTCCACTTTTTTGAGACGAGAGGTGTTGCTCTGATGGTAAGCAACCTCCACTTTCAGCCAAGAGGTTGTGAGTTCGAGTCTCCCCAAGAGCAAGGTGGGAAGTTCTTGGAGGTAACGATGCCGGGGGTCTATTTGGAAACAGCCTCTCTACCCCAGGGTAGGGGTAATGTCTGCGTACACACTACCCTCCCCATACCCCACTAAGTGAGATTATACTGGGTCGTCGTCGTCGTTGTTGTACAAAAAGTGATGCGTTGTGTATGCGGTGTTTGGTCTTCTTCTTTCTGGTCTTCTTTTCTATGGTTCTTGACCAAAAATGCCTGCAAATAAATAAATATGTTATATTTCATTGTCAAAAGAAGCCAACATATCTTGAAGGCAAATAATGTGTTGCTAAGTTAGTAAGAAATATTCAATCAGTGAACATAGGAAATTATGTTAGAAAGACTATGGTAGTATCATAAATACACAGTAAAGTAGAGATGAAAAATGGATAAATCAAATCCACAATCCCTTAAGTACATTGGTTCAAACACGAAATAACTCTTCTTATATGATTGCTTCACACACAAGCACACATTTGGTGAGCTTTTAGAAGATTTCTTATGTAATTGATTCACACATCATAGGGACTTCAATCCCAAAGTATTTGAAGTCCACTATAAGAATCATCTGTATAAATTCCATTCTATTCATCTCATTTCACTTTATATCCAAATCATGCTCAAATGCATATGACAATTTCAATATCAATTTAAAATGTCTTTAGACCCAGATACATTAAAAAATGGCAATAATATCCCCAAAAAAATTAAAAAACAAAAAATAAATAACGAACCAGTAGGGTAACCAGTTGTGCTAACACTTCCTGTGACAACAGCAATAGCTGATATACATAAGAAAAGTTTGCGGATTCTTCTCAGTTACACATACACACCCACTTTGCGAGCTCTTAGAGGATTTCTATGTGATTGCTTCATACACACACACGCACATACAAAATATGTGGGCACACATAAACTTTAGCGACCTGTTAGAGGATATCTTATGTGACTGCTAGCGTGCACGCAAACACATAACAATTTTGTTCTCAAACAGAACACTATTACTTATAAGTTCCTGGATAGTTACAAAAGTATTAAACATGAATCCTGCTGTTGTAAATGAAAGAGGCAACAAAAAGGATTTTGAATAGAAATGCAAGAATGGACCGACTTTAAGTTTTCCTAAAGAAATTTCTCAAATTATAGCAAAATTCTCCAGAGAAATGCATCTATATCCAAAAATTCAGAAAGAAAAAGAAGTGAAATTGAAATGTAACTGCTGAGCACAAAAGCAACCACAAACACTTGGAATATTGCAAGAATGGAAAACGTCAACGTTTCAATTGATAATTTGTTTGCAGAATTCTCAGCAAGATTGCATTTTTATCGAATTGCAAAAGAAAAGAAGGAAAACTGAAATGGAATAACAAATCACAGAAGCAGCCACAAAGATTCTGAATTGAAATGCAAAAATGTAACTGTAATTCAAATCAATTTAGTAGTTGGTACAACATGTGGACTAATTAATTGGTTGCTTCATTAGCATGCAAAATATTAATAATTGTAACATCTAAACAAATTGATTTATTATATTTAGAAGGAAATTATCTACAAAACGCCATACTGTTCACAAAATTCTAAAGCAGTCGTATTAAAATCTCAGTTTTCATCTATCTATTCTTTTCTCTTAGAATTGATCATACAGTGAGATGAAAGCTGCAATTCTAAAGTGCACTATTTTTTTCTTCTTATATTTTATTTTTTTATGTTTTTCGACTAATCTCAAATGTTATGAAGAGCGTAAAGTGAAAAAAAGTGACAAGCCCCTTTTCGTCGTTTTCGCTTAAAGCGTGAAGCGAGAAAACGAAAATAATACTCCCTCCGTTTCATATTGTTTGAGGTAGTTTGACTCGGCACAGAGTTTAAGAAAAAAAAGAAGACTTTTAAAATTTGTGGTCTTAAAAGATTAAGGGGTAAAAGGTTTGTGGGGCCATACCATTTGTGTGGCTATAAAAGCTTCTCACTAAGGGCAAAAAGGGTAAAATGAAGAGTTTAAAGTTGAATTATTTCCAAATTTAGAAATGTGTCATTTATTTTGGAACAGACTAAAAAGGAAAGTACCTCAAACAATATGAAACGGAGGGAGTAGCTTATTAACTCTAACGCAATAATTTATTAACTATAAAGCAAAAAAAAATTGGGCAGCATTTCGTTGCAATTTTAAGGACCGAAAGTCTGAAAAGAAGAAGAAGAAAAAGAGAAGGGAAAAAAATTGGCAGTATTTCGTCGCTATTTTAAGCACTGAAACAGTGAAACAAAAAAGACGAAGAAGAAGAAGGAGGCACATACCTGGGCTTGACCAATACTATCCAGAAGAAATTCAAGGTTTCTTCAAAAAAGCTCCTATATCAGTCTTGTCCCTATCAAGCATTAACGTTATATTTCTATTGTGTAAACGTTAAAAGAATTACTGCAAAGTTGATTTCATTTTTAACAAAAATGACGATGTCCATGATACAACACCAAATATCACCAAATTTATGATAGACTCGAGCCAGCGTTTCGACGTGGCTACTTAAAGTCTTTTAAGAAAATATTAAGGGCATTTCAGTCTTTGCAATGACATAGTTTACGTGTCTATTTAATCGTTCACTTTGTATCGCTACGTGTAAATTGCAGATCATTCGAACATAGTAGTAGCTGTTTTCGTTTCTTTCTTTTTACTTCATTTCTCCCGTCTCCATAGGCCCTCTTAGAATTGTGTGTTCTTTCTCTCAGGGTGTGTGTTCTAGCTACAGGTTTGTTCTTTTTTAAAAGTTTTTCTTAGACTATTAATAATACAGATGCAAAATATTTAGTTAGTCTAGACTCTGGACTCACACGTTCTAATATATACCGATTTGCTTTTTCTTTTCTTTTTTCTCTTTTTTCCTCCTTTAATCTCTCCACTTAAAAAAAAAGGACTAAGTTTATGAAATGTTCCGTAGGTGAAAAGCTAGCGATGATTTTGGATTATTTCTAACCATGTACCTATCAGGTGGCACTTGAATTACACTAATTATGATCGGAGGTGGAACTATGAACATTTTCTTCCAAACAATATGTGGTTTAGTTCATTGCCATTTAACCCCACTAAGTACAATAGAGTGGTACATTGTGATCACCGTCTCAGACATAGTTGTATGGGTCAGAATCTGACCCCACGGTAATTAACGAAGTTAATCCCGTCTTAAGTTGATTCACGATTAATAAGTGGTACGATCACTCAGAATTAGCGGTACTTAACCCTTATCTANGGGGGGGGTGGCTTCTTCTTCACCACTATTAAAAAAAAAAAGAGAAAAGAGACACAACAAGCCCGATATTATGGGAAAGGGGAACACCATTGTAAGGATCTGAACCTCTTCATGGAGAGGCAGACCAAATCAATACTATCAATAAAGGCTTTTAATGTTTCTCCTCCTAACTCTGAGTACTTATTTTCGTTCCATTCATTTGGTCCAATGGATTATTACGATTTGCTATGATTGTTCCTCATTTATTTATATTGTTTTACACTCTTAAAGTATATGATAACTTTTGAGCCAAACAATTTGGCACCGTCTGTGGGAATTTCCTAGCAAAATCGCGTAATTCTTCCCTGGACCAAAATGAAAGAAACGCAGGACAAGAAAAAGGAACAACCCCGCTTGAACAAGCCAAAGCGGCATATCGGACAAGGGGAACTCGAAGATCTCAAATCAAGATCCAAGTCCTCTCTCTCTCCGATCTCGGATAGTGCAAACAAGAAGAAGAAGCCCCCCTAAGGGAGGATCCCTGTAAGGCATCTCCCGCATCCCCGATACGGGCTCCGGCTGGAAATCAGCACGGAGATACCTCGAGCCGAGAGTCGCCTCAAGACAGCCTGCATACCCCGATTGGGAAGACAACGTATAAACTGCTCAAGGTCTCAAATCAAAATCGAGCTTCAGCAGTCAATACCCACAACGTGGGGACTCAGGCTATGTGCCTTCGCCAACAAGTTCAACTATGGTTGAACCAAGACTTAGGCTATGCGCCTTCGCCATCCAAATTGACAAAGTTCAACAACAGTTGAACTGGGATTCAGTCTATGCGCCTTCGCCAACAAGTTCAACTATGGTTGAACCAAGACTCAGGCTATGTGCCTTCGCAAACAAGTTCAAACTATGGTTGAACCAAGACTCAGGCTATGCGCCTTCACCATCAAAATTGACAAAGTTCGACAACAGTTGAACTGGGACTCAACCTATGCGCCTTCGCCAACAAGTTCAACAATGATTGAACCAAGACTCAGAATGTGCGCCTTCGCCATCAAAATTGACAAAGTTCAACAACAGTTGAACTGAGATTAAGGCTATGCGCCTTCGCTAACAAGTTCAACTATGGTTGAACCAAGACTCAGGCTATGTGCCTTCGCCAACAAGTTCAAATTATGGTTGAACCAAGACTCAGCCTACGCGCCTTCGCTATCAAAATTGACAAAGTTCAACAACAGTTGAACTGGGACTCAAGCTATGCGCCTTCGCCAACAAGTTCAACTATGGTTGAACCAAGACTCAGGCTGTGCGCCTTCGCCATCAGAATTGACAAAGTTCAACAACAGTTGAATGACAAAGTTCAACAACAGTTGAACAGGAATTCACGCTATGCGCCTTCGCCAACAAGTTCAACTATGGTTGAACCAAGACTCAGGCTATGTGCCTTCACCATCAAAATTGAAAAAGTTCAACAACAGTTGAACTGGGATTCAGGTTATGCGCCTTCGCCAACAAGTTCAACTATGGTTGAACCAAGACTCAGGCTATGTGACTTCGCCAACAAGTTCAACTATAGATGAACCGGGACTCAGGCTATGTGCCTTCGCCAACACGTTCAACTATGGTTGAACCAAGACTTAGGCTATGCGCCTTCGCCATCAAAATTGACAAAGTTCAACAACAGTTGAACTAGGATTCAGGCTATGCGCCTTCGCCAACAAGTTCAACTATGGTTGAACCAAGACTCAGGCTATGTGCCTTTGCCAACAATTTCAAACTATGGTTGAACCAAGACCCAGGCTATGCGCCTTCGCCATCAAAATTGACAAAGTTCAACAACAGTTGAACTGTGACTCAGGCTATGCGCCTTCGCTAACAAGTTCAACTATGGTTGAACCAAGACTCAGGCTGTGCACCTTCGCCATCAAAATTGACAAAGTTCAACAACCGTTGAACTGGGATTCAGGATATGCGCCTTCGCTAACAAGTTCAACTATGGTTGAACCAAGACTCAGGCTATGTGCCTTCGCCAACAAGTTCAACTATGGTTGAACCAAGACTCAGGCTATGCGCCTTCACCATCAAAATTAACAAAGTTCAACAACAGTTGAACCAAGACTCAGGCTATGTGCCTTCGCCAACTAGTTCAAACTATGGTTGAACCAAGACTCAGGCTATGCGCCTTCGCCATCAAAATTGACAAAGTTCAACAACAGTTGAACTGGGACTCAGGCTATGCGCCTTCGCCATCAAAATTGACAAAGTTCAACAACAGTTGAACTGGGACTCAGGCTATGCACTTTCGCCAACAAGTTCAACTATGGTTGAACCAAGACTCAGGTTGTGCGTCTTCGCCATTAAAATTGACAAAGTTCAACAACAATTGAACTGGGATTCAGGCTATGCGCCTTCGCCAACGAGTTTAACTATGGTTGAACCAAGACTCAGGCTATGTGCCTTCGCCAACAAGTTCAACTATGGTTGAACCAAGACTCAGGCTATGTGCCTTCGCCAACATGTTCAACTATAGTTGAACCGGGACTCAGGCTATGTGCCTTCACCAACAAGTTCAACTATGGTTGAACCAAGACTCAGGCTATGCGCCTTCTCCATCAAAATTAACAAAGTTCAACAACAGTTGACTGGGACTCAGGCTATGCGCCTTCGCCAACAAGTTCAACTATGGTTTAACCAAGACTTAGGCTATGTGCCTTCGCCAACAAGTTCAACTATGGTTGAACCAAGACTCAGGCTACGCACCTTCGCCATCAAATCCAACGAGTTTGACCTCGCTCGAACCATAAGGCTAGATGCCTTCGTCCTCAAATCTAACATGTTCAACCACAGTTGAACCAGGACTCGGACCAAGCTCCTTCACCATTGAACTCAACAAAACCCAATCTCCAACGAATCAAGGCACGGGTTAGGCACCCTCGCCATTCAAGTAAGTACGCCCAACCCGAACTAAGATTAGGGACACGTAAAGTTTGGCCCCGGTCAAACTACAAGGCCGCATTTTTTATCATCACAGCCAGTAGTTCGACCGCGCTCGAACTGGGACTAAGGCTAAGCGCACGAGCAGGCGTGAACACGACCCTGCGCCTTATCAATGTACTCTCCTCCTCCCCATCTGATGGCGAGTCCTATCTAGGTCGCACCATCCCCGATGGACCCTCGTCCCGCTTTGCGTCTCGTGCTAGAGAAGGAGCCACTGAAGATTCAACTGACGCCGCCCTCGGTACTGGGTGCGGTACCGGAGCTGCAGTAAGCCGAGCAATTGCACCCGGCCGACGGAAGGCCAATTGAGGGTCCCTGACACGGCGTGCCCTCCCTGATCACAGAAAAGCAAAGTTGATGAATAAAATTGAATCAAAGCGGAACAAAAGAAAAAATCAACTTTTCACCTGTAACAGGCCTACGGCCATGCCTCTCCCAGAAAGACTCCCATGTGCGTATCCCCTCCGTATGGGGGAGCACGGCCTCAACCCACCTGTGTATCCCAGCTAACGGAGTCGACGACGGCTTTTCGGCTACAAAATTGACACGAGTTAGTGCTTACGAGCACAAAACGTAAGGAGGGGTAGAAAAGAGAATTCGACGATTAAAGAACTTACGTGCATGATTCCAAGCCTCTGGGAACCCAGTGGGGCACGCCACTAAATGTTCAATCCTAATGTAAAAGAAGTTCTCAAAAGGGCGAGGGTCGACCTCGTCATCTAATTTCGTAGTCAGGCCCTTCGACCCACGAGGGCATGCTTGAATCATGGTACCACAAAATCTCTGGGGAGCGTATAGATTGAGCACACGTTACAGCGTAACCTCCCTACCGGCCAGTTCTTCATACTTGATAAACATTGCTAGCAATTTGTAAAGAGAAGGAGCAAGCTGACCTGGGCACATACCGTAATAACGACAGAAATCAACCACCAGCGCTGGGAGCGGGAGCTTAAACCCCAACTTGAAGGGATAGGTATAAAAGACGCAGTATCCCCTGCGGTCCGTGTGGACCCTCTCCTCGCTTCTGGCAAGAACGACATTCACTAAACGGCCCGTCTCGAAGTCTAAGCATTTGTAATAACCGTCTATTGAGGCCCCCGCAATTTTCATGTTATTTGGTGAGCCTCGTCCCATTTATTATTAACATGGCTAATTAACTACTTTTATTATTTATTATTTTAAAGAGAATTGCAACGTTGTGAAAATGCATCTCGAACCACGTCATAGTCAATGTACCCGTGATTATCGACACATTTCGACTTCGTTGAGATTTGGACTTGGGTCATATAAATGTGCACCCGAGTTTAAGAAAGTAATGTTATTAAAATACGCGCCTAAAGAGTCTATCACATTATCATTTTGGAAAGGCCGTGCAATTCACTAAACGGCTCATCCCGAAGTCTAATAATTTTATATAACCATTTATTTGAAGGCCCCGTTATTTATTCATTTTTATTTGGCAAGACTCATCTCATTTGTTTTAAAGGATGTCCTAAAGTAATCTATAATTTTCTATTTTTGTTTGTCTCTAAATATAGTAAAAGAAAGAGACCCAATTAATTACCATGCCAAAGTGTCGCTATTTAAAACAGGTATTGAATTTAAACGAGACATTCTCCCGGGGCCTTTGCGCCTGGTGCTCAAATCCATAACCGAAGTTTAAATTTAAACAAACGTTTACTGTCAATCACGGAACTAATATTGGCTTTATTATTCCAATGCTTCCTTACTATTCATCTGACTCCGGAAAATTATGGCCTCTAATTGAACATAAAATAATCTGAACTTTAGGTTAGAAAATATGCCAACTTTATGAAAACGTGAAATGAATTACAAGCCATTTTTATCTACGTTCATGCAATTGGGCCAA
>MU694826.1:18859-54658 GCA_026770625.1 Nicotiana glauca | reverse complement strand
ATATATATATATATATATATATATATATATATATATATATATATATATATATATATATATATATATATATCTCAGTAGGGCCCTGACCTTCCTCGTCACTACCCAACCGAGGTTAGGCTTGGCGCTTACTGAGTACCGCTGTGGTGTACTCATGCCCCTTTTGTGCATGTATTTCATGTGTAGATCCAGGTATCTCCACCCAGGCGTATCACCCTCGAAGCGGAGAGATCTAGCAGAGACTTCGAGGTACGTCTGTCACGTCCGCAGACCAAGGAGTCTCTATCTTATTCTAGCTTTAGTAGTTAGCCTTCTTTTCTTAATGTTATTTTAGACATTTTGGAGTTAGAGCAGTGTATTACATTCTGTTAGCTTGTGTTCCCGTGAGTTTCCGGGTTTTGGGATGATATTGTAGACTTCTGTGTTATTGAGTTGTATATGCCAAGCGGCATCTATACACAGTTTTCTTCTAGCTGTTCAATTTTAAATTATTATTTTCTGCAAGTTATATTATTTCTACGTTGTTAGGCTTACCTAGTCGTAGGGACTAGGTGCCATCACAACATGTTCACGGAGGGCGAACTAGGGTCGTGACACCCCCGAACAACATAAAACATAAACAGCCCCTTGGGGAAACATCACTCGTATACAGCCCCTTGGGCAAAAATGAATCATAAATAGCCCCTCAGGCAAACCTCACCGTTACTCATATACATCTTCTCGGGCAAAACATCACTCATATTATAACAATCAGACCGGTCGTTTTGAGCCCTAGCACATAGTTCGGTAGTCTGAGGACATGAACAGTTTCATTTCAGGTATTATGACTTGCACGCGTGGCCGAAATTATGTTCTGGGAAGTTTAGAGTTGATTTGGAGAGAGAGTTCTTGTTTTTGAAGCTTAAAGTTGAAAGAATGGACTAAGATTGGATTTTTGAGTAAACGACCTCGGAATCAGGATCTGAAGGTTCCAGCAGGTTCGTATGGTGATTTCAGACTTGGGCGTATGCCCGAATTGGGTTTTTGATAACCCGGGAGCGTCTTGGCACCTATTGTGGAAGTTAGCATTTTAGAAGAAATTTCATAAGTTGGCTTGAAGTGCATTTCAGTGTTATCTATGTCTGTTTGGGATTCCGAGACTGTGAATAGCTCCGTATGGTGATTTTGGAGTTGGGGGCGCGATCGAAAGTTAATTCGGAGGTCCGTAGGTCATTTTGGAGTCATTTGGCTAAAGATAGAAATTTGAAGGTTTTTGAGAAGTTTGACTGGAGGTGAACTTTCTGATATCGGGGTCGGAATCTGATTCCGAAAGTTGGAGTAGGTCCGTAATGTCAAATATGACTTGTGCACAAAATTTGAGGTGAATCAGACATGATTTGATAGGTTTAAACATCGGAAATAGAAGTTTGAAATTTCGAAGTTCATAAAGCTTGAATCGGGGTGTAATTCATGGTTTTAGCGTTGTTTAATATGATTTGAGGCCTCTATCAAGTCCTTAATGTATTTTGGGATTGGTTGGTAGGTTTGGTTGAGGTCCTGGAGGCCTCGGGTGGATTCCAGGTCGTTAACGGATCAAAAATGGAATTTTGAAGAATGCTGAAGGGTTTGGTTGTTGTCATAACCGCACCTGCGGAAATGGGGCCACAGGTGCGGCGCCGCAAAAGCGGCTAGGAAGGCGCAGTTGTGAATTTGTGGTCAAGGGCTTGAGGACCGCAGATGCGGTCAAGGTTCCGCAGAAGCGGGACCGCATCTGCGGAGAAGTGGTCGCAGAAGCGATTTTGGTCGGCTTAGAGTGGACCGCAGATGCGGTCAGATTTTCGCAGAAGCGGGACCGCATCTGCGGAGGGGCATCGCAGAGGCGAAAAGGGCAGCCTTGGGCAGACCGCAAAAGTGGCACTAGATCCGCAAAAGCGGAACTACAGAAGCGGAATTATTTCCACAGAAGCGAAAATAGCTGGGGCAGAATGGTTGTTTAAAATCGAGGTTGAGTTCATTTCTCTCATATTTTTCATGGCTTGGGATGATTTTTGGAGGGCTTCAAGAAGGGATTTCATCATCTATGTTAAGGTAAGTTACTCCTACTCATTTCCAAGTTAAATACGAGATTATATCGTGGAATTAGACATAAAAATTGTGGGGAAGTTGGGATTTTTGGAAGAAAACCTATAACACTTGTTAAATTGGGTTTCACCACGAATTTGAGCATGGAATTAAGAGTAAATTATATATTTGAGTTCCTAAGGTCATGGGTAATCTTTATCTTCGAAAAATTTCGCATTCTGGGCACGTGGGCTCGAGGGCATTTTGGTTAACTTTTCGATCGGAGTTAGGAATTGCTATAAATTTGATTGTAATGAATAATCGAGTATATATTAATGGATTGGTATCATTATTGGCTAGCTTTGGAGTTTTTTTCATCGGTTTGCATCTTCAGAAGGGCGTGGAATGCTAGTTTTGGATCTTCGGAGCGAGGTGAGTCTCCTTTCTAACCTTGTAAGAGGGAATTATCCTCATAGGTGAAATAATTGATTATGTGCTCCTATTTGTGGGGGCTACACACGCACGAGGTGATGAGAGTCCGTGCGTAGCTACTATTATGCTATTGTCCGGGTAGTTAGAACCCAAAAACATGTTATACTTGAATTATTTATGAACCCATCGATAGCTTGAATTGCTTAAATCACATTGAATTAGTAAGTGAATTACTAAAAGGATTAAACTCCATTTCTTAAAAATTGTTAAAGGAGAATTGGTTTTATTTGGATAATTATTCCCCGATAAAAATTATAATTGGATATTTTAGCATATATATTATGTGCATCTGCGTCACATGGATGATTCGCGAGCAGGGTAATTGTGTATCTTATGTGTACCTGCGTCGCATGGATGATTCACGAGTAGGGTGATTATTTATTTTATGTTGACCGCATCGCATGGATGATTCGCGAGCGGGGTAATAGATGCATCTATGGTTCGTACCGTTCGACCCTCGGCAGTGCACAGTTTACATTTCTGTTGGATCGGACCATCGCCTCGGTGTGATTTACGCATATTATTTGTGCTTGAAAATTTTAAATGTGGAAATTGCCTTTCATGGCTTGTTATAAATTGATAAGATAATAAAAAGTAAACTTGAAAATCCCTTAATATTTGTTAAAGGTGTTTACCTATTTTTCCGCCTTTCGAGATAGAACTGCTAAAAATTCCATGATTTCCTCACCTTTTTATTATACTATCATTGGACCTCTAGTGAGTGTCTAAGTTGACTATCTCGTCTCTACTTCTTCGAGATTAGACGGGACACTCATTGAGCACACATTGTTTACGTACTCATACTACACTTCTGTGCATTTTTGTCGCACGGTATAAGTATCTCTAGCAGCTTACTGGGTGTAGTAGGGCGGATGATTCTGGGACTAGGTGAGTTGCATTATTCAAGGTGACCCGCAGCTAGTACAGTCCCTTTTGGCATATTGTATTCATTTCTTGTCCATTGTATTTCGGGCGGATGTTGTATTTTATTTCCTTATCAGTAGATGCTCATGCACTTGTGACACTAGGTTCTGGGATGGTTTTCAAAAAATTTGTACTAATTGTTTACTATTTAATTTGAATTTAAGTGGCAATCTTTTGTTTACGAAAAATTGAAGGAAAAGTCCTAAATTTCAAAGGTATTAAAAAGAGAAGTTAATCGATTAATTAAGTTGGCTTGCCTGACAGTGGTGTTCGGCGCCATCACGACCCTTAGTGGATTTTGGGTCGTGACAACATGGTATCATAGCACTAGGTTCCTAGGGTCTCACGAGTCATGAGCAAGCCTAGTAGAGTCTCGCGGATCGGTACAGAGACATCTGTACTTATCCTCAGGAGGCTGCAGGACTGTTAGGAGTACTTCCCTTCTTGATTCCTTATCGTGCGATTTGATTTCATGTGAGTCTTATGACTTTCTTTCTTTCCTACTCAATCATATGCGATGCGAAGCGCTCTTTATAAATCGAGAATTGAAGAACCATAATGGTACTACAGATGGGATACGAGATATTTCTCTTTGGTATAGCTGATCGCATTATTATCGTCACATTGTAGAAGGACCTTTGATGGTTTCAGCCCAGTAGCAGTACTTCTGAGGGCTCTGGGGCTAGGCACTAGTTGCCTCGATGTTTATGAACAATTATTCCGTGGAATTGTTATAATGGTAAGATATTTTGCCCACGTGTCGGGGTAGTGAATGACTTCAAGGGAGGTTTATTCAGTGCATAATCAAGAGATTCAATATTTTATTCCCGGCTGGGGGAAAAGCAATCGAACTAAGGATGGGCAAATATGGACTGGTGGAAGTAATGAGACTTGGTAATTGAAAGCGTGGTGGAGTTTTCTTCTATGATAGGGTACCGTTGTCCTAATTGGACGTATTAAATTTTTCGGTGTTTTGATCTTCTACAATTTTCCTTTGGGGCAAGATATCGCAAAATAGTATCGGAGATGCAACTATCTGATATCGCAGGGTGTGATGGTTTCGGATTGAATCAGTATTTCAAATGTTGACGGTTTGAGAAAGATGACCTTCAGAAAAGTTTGGAGTTAGAAGCAAATTGCGGATTCAAGTTCTATGAAGATAAATTTTATTAAGGCAACGACTGAGCAGCAAAAGATGAGAAGGACATGTGGGATGTGTCAGGTGGAGTTTCAAACTTCTAAAGGGCCAGGCTTAGGGAGCGCAGGCCGAGCAGTTGATTAAAGAAGTGAGTTTGCCCAATGTGGGAGAGCAGCGGAGCTGCGTAGGGGCTTGGTAATAACATGACTGTGCGCCTTAAGGAGAGTCTGGAACGATTTGAGAATATTGGTGCTTGGTTATTGGGGTCTACGGATCTAAGTTGAAGTAGGGATTCTTGTGCGGCCGGAGATTTAATATAACGAAAAGGGGCCGCTTAAATGAAGAAGGATGTGGCATGACTTTGAATTTAAAGGATGTTGTTGCACACTTAAATGATGTCCACGAGGGGTAAATGGACCTGTGCAGTTGGAGAGTGAGCTCAGACTCAGGATGGGTCATTGATGTCGTAATGATTGTACCCTGTGCAGCAGTGTTGAAAGATGTCGGGGAGAGCCTTCTATAGGTGGGTTACTCGAGTGAGCAGGTTAGCAGTCGCATGGTTGGCAAGGCTTCTGCGAAGAGTTTTATCAGTTATGTAGCAAGAGTTCGGTCGTGCGAATGGAGTGGGTGAATCAGAGTATAAAAGGATGAGGCTTTGCGGAAGGAATCCGAGAATTTATGTGGTTGATCGCACAAGGTTATGTCGATGAAAGCTAGGGAATCTTGGTGAATTCCTTAGTTGTGAAATAACGGCTTCAAGTTAAGTGGGAGAGACCCACCGCTTATGATTGGATTGCATGGTTAACTACTTGCGAGATTTTTGGCTATTACCAAATCGATGGGCTATTTCAGCTACGGGAAAAGAACATAAGTGGCGGTTTGAGCAAAGGAATTATTAAAGGTATGCTATCATTGGCCTTATTGGCCCATGTTCAAATTTAGGGAGAGATTCTGTCGGGTGCTCCGTCGAGAGGGTATGCTTGTGTTGGAAGAATCATGGAGTTGATTATATTCGGGCCAAGTCAGAGCGGGCGGCTTTCAGCAATGGTCCTAGTGGAACTCAAAAGATAAAGTGTGGTACCTAATTATTTCGAGCCTATAAGTACAGTTAAGAATCAAGCTTTGCAACAGATTATGAGAAGGTGCCCAGAATGTTCTATGATATGTTAACTTTCGGTATATCATTTGAGAGATATGAAACAGTTCGTGGAATTTGAGATAGCGTGGTCTCGTGATTCGAGGTCACTCGAGATGAGTGTAGATGGAGTATGTTATGTGTTGGATGGAATTAGTATTATTTCTAAGGTAATTGGGGTGAATCGAAAGAAGATAGGCTGGTTAGCCATAATTTAATTGGCATGTTGCTGGTAACGATCAGTTCCTTCAGCACGATCAAGTGATGGAAGTGAATTATGATGGTGCGTGTGAGGCTTGTCGGCTGCCGTAGTTAGTGGTAGTCAGAACGTATTCTACTATTGTGACCTAATACGTGGAGGTGGGCCCCGGAAAGAGCTATGGTGGCTTAGACCACAACTTAGAGATTTTCATGTTCTACGGTTATGAGAATTCACCTGTGTATTGCTATGGTTCTCCTGAAGTGAGTTAAGTGAAAAGCTTTTATATGATAAAGTGTTAGCCCGATAGTGGTTCCGAAGCTATGATGAAAAGCGTGTTCTATCGTATATTGGCATGTTAGGTATAGTGAGTGGTATAGAATTTGAAGTAAAGATCAAGGAAACAGCTCGGTGTGGACAAGGATGCCACAATCTCGGATGAGCAGGAAAGGAGTTTCGATGTTTAAGGTAAGTTGGTATTGTCTTCAGCGTCACCTGAGATTGATGTTTTATGAAAAAGGCTTTGCATCCTGATTAATGATTCTTAATCGCTTTTCAGCGTTAGTGTGGCCGGTGGTTTGGAGGTACGACCCAATTAATCGTTATGGTAAGTTATGGGAGTGTGTCCCACAAGAAGATTGTATAAGTGTGGCAGGTAGTCACTCGATTGATTAAAGACTTAAACGAATATGAAGGTTGTGATAATATCGTTGATTTGGGAATATATGCCTGGAGGGCACTCAGTTTATTGGGTTGTGGACTATGGAGGATTACTCCTGTTGTGATGGTTGTTCTTGTGTGTTATGAGAAAAGGGAAGTTAGTATGGACCTTTGAAGGGTCATTGGCCTAGTTTGGTACGATCAGAACCGGCTTGAGGTCTGTAGATGGATTTAAATGTGGATATGGGCTCTATATCAGGCCAAACGTGTTCATTTCAGTAATGCGCTCCTTATGGAGGAGTAGACAGGGTGTTATCTCATCGTCAGATATTTCATGTAATGATATATTGTGCAGTGTGAGTTGTGAGATGGCTTAGGAAATTGCTTATGTGTTGAGGATCTGCATAGAGATGATGTTATATGAGCAGGATGACTTTTAAGATTTCAAATCGTATATCGCACCTCAGTTGTGCTTGAGTTTTTGTGGCTTCTGGCGCTATATGTCTCCCCGGGGATGGAATTATGCACTTAGTGTGCTTGTGACCAATATTTGGAATATTATGTGAGTTTTATGGGCGGATCGGGTAGCACGCCCCATGGTTATGTTGTTCGGATCGGGTTACGTGCCACAATAGTGTGAAGCTGAGTACAGTTCCCCGTATCTATTTCTATGTGTTTTGTTTCCTATTTTTATGAGGAAAGCTCATGTAAGCTGTGTGCCCGCGTCGCATGTATGATTCGCAAGCGGGGTATTTGTTTAATTATGTCGACCGCATCACATGTATGATTCGCGAGCGGGGTAATTGGATTTCTTTTCCAGAGTTCATTTTCATTGTATCGTGTTCGAATTTGTAGCCTATTGGCACATTGTGGCATCATATGATACTTTTGATTATGTCCGGGGTGGCTTATTGCCTGAGCAGTTCGTACTGGGTGAGACGAGATCATTTAATTCGAGATCAGTGTAATCTGAGTATATGAGGTATATTAAGGAGCTAAGACCATTGTTTGATTCCGAATGAGGTGATAGTTCTTGCCACGAGTATATACCCAATGAATTGTTGATTCAGCAATCGGTCATGAAATTCTACGCCTATCTTCCATCGTGGCGATATTGTAAAAGTTAGAGTAAGAGCTATGTATATCATGAGGTGCATTGTGAGCATCAAAGTCATGGAATTTCGACTAAATTGATCAGAGGATGTTGTTGTGGACCTATGAGTAAAATGGTGCAAGGTGTGAATTCAGTTAAGGTATGCAGTCACGTCTTGGTACTGCATGTAGTGACCGGTATGATGAGAGTATGTTGGAAACAAGCCTAGCATGGAATTTCGGATGTTGGAATTTGGCTCTAAGGCTTATTTTCTTGAATAAAAGGAAATGCCTTAAGAATTGATCGAGATAATGTGCTCAACTGAGTAGTGGTAGCACGGGAAGGTGCAAGAGGTGTTAAACAATGATTTTAGACTACTTCAGTGTAGATCTCAGCACGTTTGAGGACGAACGTAAGTTTAAGCGGGAGAGAATGTAACGACCCGACCGGTCTTTTTGAGCCCTAGTGCGTCATTCGGCAGTCTAAGGCCATGAACAGCTTCATTTCAGGTATTATGACTTGTACGCATGGCCGGAATTAAGTTCTGAGAAGTTCTGAGTTGATTTGGAGAAAGAGTTCTTGTTTCAGAAGCTTAAAAATGAAAGAATGAACTAAGATTAGATTTTTGAGTAAACGACCTCGGAATTAGGATCTGAAGGTTCCAGCAGGTTCGTATGGTGATTTCGGACTTGGGCGTATGCAAGGATTAGGTTTTGGATAACCCCGGAGCGTCTTGGCGCCTATTTTGGAAGTTAGCATTTTAGAAGAAATTTTGTAAGTTGGCTTGAAGTGCATTTCAATGTTATCGATGTCCGTTTGGGAATCCGAGACTGTGAATAGCTATGTATGGTGATTCTGGAGTTGGGGGCGCGATCGGAAGTGAATTCGGAGGTCCGTAGGTCATTTTGGAGCAATTTTTCTAAAGATAGAAATTTGAAGGTTTTTGAGAAGTTTGACCGAAGGCGGACTTTTTTATATCAAGGTCGGAATCCGATTTCGGAAGTAGGAGTAGGTCTGTAATATCAAATATGACTTGTGCGCAAAATTTGAGGTCAATCGGACGTGATTTGATAGGTTTAAACATCGGAAATAGAAGTTTGAAATTTTGAACTTCATAAAGCTTGAATCAGGGTGTAATTCATGGTTTTAGCATTGTTTGATATGATTTGAGGCCTCGAGCAAGTCCGTAATGTGTTTTGGAATTGGTTGGTAGGTTTGGTTGAGGTCCCGGGGGCCTCGGGTGGATTCCGGGTGGTTAACGGATCAAAAATGGAATTTTGAAGAAGGCTGAAGGGTCTTGTTGCTGTCATAACCGCACCTGCAGAAATGGGGCCGCAGGTGCGGAGCTGCAGAAGCGGCTAGGAAGGTGCAGGTATGAATTTGTGTTCAAGGGCTTGAGGACCGCAGATGCGGTCAACGTTCCGCAGAAGCGGTTTTGGTCGGCTTAGAGTGGACCGTAGATGCGGTCAGATTTCCGTAGAAGCAGGACCGCATCCACGAAGGGGGCATCGCAGAGGCGAAAAAGGGCAGCCTTGGGCGGACCAAAGAAGTGGCCCTAGATCCACAGAAGCGGAATTATTTTCGCAGAAGAAAAAATAGCTGGGGCAGAATGGTTGTTTAAAATCGGGGTTGAGTTCATTTCTCTTATATTTTTCATGGTTTGGGGCGATTTTTGGAGGGCTCCAAGAAGGTATTTCGTAGTCTATGTTAAAATAAGTTACTCCTACTCATTTCCAAGTTAAATACGAGATTATATCGTGGAATTAGACATGAAAATTGTGGGGAAGTTGGGATTTTTGGAAGAAAACCTAGAGCGCTTGTTAAATTGGGTTTCACCACGAATTTGAGCATGGAAGTAGGAGTAAATTATATATTTGAGTTCCTATAGTCATGGGTAATCTTTATCTTCGAAAAATTTTGGATTCTGGGCACGTGGGCCCGAGGACATTTTGGTCAACTTTTCGATCGGAGTTAGGAATTGCTATAAATTAGATTGTAATGAATAATCGAGTATATATTAATGGATTGGTATCATTATTGGCTAGATTTGGAGTTTAGTTCATCGGCTCGAGTCTTCGGAAGGGCGTGGAATGCCGGTTGTGGATCTTCGGAGCGAGCTGAGTCTCCTTTCTAACCTTGTAAGAGGGAATTATCCTTATAGGTGAAATAATTGATTATGTGCTCCTATTTATGGGGGCTACACATGCACGAGGAGACGAGAGTCCGTGCATAGCTACTATTATGCTATTGTCCGGGTAGTTATAACCCAAAAGCATGTTATACTTGAATTATTTATGAACCCATCGATAGCTTGAATTGCTTAAATCACATTGAATTAGTAAGTGAATTACTAAAAGGATTAAAATTCATTTATTAAAAATTGTTAAAGGAGAATTGGTTTTATTTGAATAATTATTCCCCGATAAAAATTCTAATTGGCTATTTGAGCATGTATATTATGTGTACCTGCGTCGCATGGATGATTCGCGAGCAGGGTGATTGTTTATTTTATGTTGACCGCGATGCATGGATGATTTGCGAGCGGGGTAATGGATGCATCTATGGTTCGTGCCGTTCGACCCTCGGCAGTGCACAGTTTACATTTCTGTTGGATCGGCCGTCGCCTCGGTGTGATTTGCGCATGTTATTTGTCGCTTGAAAATTTTAAATGTGGAAATTGTCTTTCATGGATTGATATGAATTGATAAGATAATAAAAAGTAAACTTGAAAATCCCTTAATATTTGTTAAATGTGTTTACCTGTTTTTCCGCCTGGGGAGATAGAACTGCTATAAAAATCCATGATTCCTTACATTTTTATTATACTATCATTGGACCTCTAGTAAGTGTCAAAGTTAACCATCTCGTCTCTACTTCTTCGAGATTAGACGGGATACTCATTCAGTACACGTTATTTATGTACTCATACTACACTTCTGTGCATTTTCGTTGCATAGGTATAAGTATCTCTAATAGCTTACTGGGTGTAGCAGCGCGGATAATTCTGGGACAAGGTGAGTTGCATTATTCGATGTGACCCGCAGCTAGTACAGTCCCTTTCAGCATATTGTATTTATTTTCTGTCCATTATATTTTGGACGGATGTTGTATTTTATTTCCTTATCAGTAGATTCTCATGCACTTGTGACACCGGGTTCTGGGATGGTTTTTGAGAGATTTGTACTAATTGTTTATCATTTAATTTGAATTTAAGTGGTAATCTTTTATTTATGAAAAATGGAAGGAAAAGTCCTAGATTTCAAAGGTATTAAAAAGAGAAGTTAATCGATTAATTAAGTTGGCTTGCCTGACAGCAGTGTTCGGCGCCACCATGACCCTTAGTGGATTTTGGGTCGTGACACATATACAGCCCCTCGGGCAAAACATCACTCACAATCAAGGAACCCGCGCTCACTGGGGCTGTGTAGACTCCGAAGGGGCTCCTTCAACCCAAGCGCTATAACAAGTCACCTCGTAGCATAAATCAATCTGTCCCTCAGCCTCACTCAATCATTAATCAGTACAATATGCTGCGACATGCGGCCCAATCCCATAAATATCCTCACAAATCAGGCCTTCGGCCTTACTCAGTCATAAACCTCTCATGCCACTCGGGCTATCAATAAAAATAGGGAAATCAACCCAAAACAACATTTTTATATGCATAAAAACAGAGTTATGAAATCAATAAGTATAACATGACTGAGTATAGATTTTCAACAAAAAACAATGAGAGGATAATATGAAAAAAAAGGCCCTAAGGGTCCAAACCGCTCTGGAACAAGGCCCAAATATCGCATTCAGCCCAATTTATAGAAATTCTTTCTAAAACACATAAGTATCATATAGTTTCAACCAAATACACAACGTATAGTTGCTACGGGATGGACCAATTCACAATCCCCAACGGTACACGCCCACACGCCTGTTACCTAGCATAAGCGTGTGATGACCTGGCCAGTCGTTTCATGAGTTACTACTCTCTTTCCCCCATTTATGCATCTTATTTCTTTGTTTATCGGTTCTATATGTGATGGGGTTGGTTGGCTTGGGTTCAAAAATGATTTGGTAAGGTTTAAGATACTTAGTCTCTTTTGAGTAAGCCTAAGTCGGAAAAATCAACCGAATGTCGACTTATGTGTTAGAGGGCTCGGATGTGAGTTTCGATGGTTCAGATAGCTTCGGAAGGTGATTAGGGACTTAGGAGTGTGATCAGAATGAGTTTTGAAGGTTTGGAGTAGATTTAGGCTTGAATTGGCGAAGTTGGTATTTTGGCGATTTTCGGTTGGTAGGTGAGATTTTGATATAGGGTTCGGAATGGAATTCAGAGAGTTGTAGTAGTTCCGTTGTGTCATTTGGGATGTGTGTGAAAAATTTCAGGTCATTCAGACGTGTTTTGGTTGGTTTTTTTTATCAAAAATGGAATTAGAAAGATTTTGGAAACATAGGCTTGAATCCAATGTGTTTTGGTTGATTCGCCATTGTTTGAGGTGTTTTGGAGATTGTTATAAGTTCGAATAAGGTTTTGGGGTATGTTTGTCCTTTTGGTTGAGGTCCCTGGGGCCTCAGGTGATTTCGGATGGTTGATGGAGAGTTTGGATATTTTGATGAAGCTGCAGAGTTTCTACTTCTGGTATTTCTGCACCTGCAGATTGGGGACCGCAGGTGCGATACCGCAGATGTGGAGAAGATGGCCGCATAAGCAAAAAGGGCCTGGGAAGGCTGAAGCTGCAGAAGCGGCTGAGGAGCCGCATCTGTGATGGCGCAGGTGCAGGAAAGGGAATCGTAGAAGCGGAAGTGGGCGTTTAAGTGAAAAACCACATAAGTAGCTCTTTGACCGCAATAGCCTTGTTGTACTTAGACAGATCTTATAGTTGCTCGTGACTTGTGACAAACCGATGTCGGGCTTATGTTATTTTTTCCCGCCCTGGTTATTTAGACTCATGTTATGAGAGATTTCCATTTAATTGCTTAAAATTGTCTTTTATGAATTAATAGTTTGATTTGGGATTTGTGTCGGCTGGTCTACTTTCATGATAGGTGCCATCAAGACCGGTTCGATTTTAGGGTCGTGATAAATAATCTGGCTCTTGCGCCTGAAGGAAGACAATGATCAACTCGTGTTCATCCATGGGTGGCTTAACTCTAGCAGCTTGATCTATCCATTAAATGGCATATTCCCTGATACTTTCAGTTGGTTTCTACTTTAGGTTTAAAAGGGAATTGCGGTCTGGGGTAATGTCGATGTCATATTGGAACTGTTTGATAAAGGCTAGGGCCATGACATCCTAGACGTGCCGGTGAGAGGTGTATTTATTAGTAAACCATTCAGAGGCTACCCCCGTCAGGCTTTCCCTGAAATATGCCATCAGTAATTCTTCCTTTCCTCCCGCACCTCTTAGTTGATTGCAATACCTTTTCAGGTTGGCTAAGGGACTCCATGTCCATCATACTTTTTAAATTTGGGAGTCTTGAAACCAAGTGGCAAACGAACATCAGGGAACATACATAGATCCTTGAAGGCAATACTCTTCTGACCTGCACATGTTTTTTAACTATTGTTTCTAAGCTTTTCATTCTTTAGGTCATTTCTTCTAGGCTTCTTGTGCCATATTCTTTAATCTTGAATTTTCTTTTGAATTTTCGAAAGATGAATGAAAATATTTTTGTATTTTGAGAGAAATTAAAAGAAAATATTTTTGTATTTTCTTTAAAAATTGGGGTCTAAAAGGAAGTAAAGGAAAATATCTTTGAATTTTTTTAAAATTGTAAGTCGGAACCGATGAGGTTTGCCTACGTATCTCACATTCGATAAGAATGAGACCTGCGTTGTTCGCCCAATTGTGACGAAATAGGGAAACACAACTTTTTGAAAACATTGGGTTATTTTCTTTTCTCTTTTTTTTTCAAAATTTCGGCAGAGTTTCGAATTTCAAATACCTACCTCTCGCTCTTTTTTTTATTTTTTTTTAAATTTTCTTTCCCTATTCTAGAAGCCACTCAACATGCAAGCCGAAAAAAATGAATGCGCAAGTAGCACGTAAAATGTATCAGGATGATCTAACACTGTCCTAGACGGACCCAACCCCTGTGTTAAGTCCCAAAGTCAAATGCACGTGATGCAAACAAAGGTACCTACTAGGGATCCGGCATGAGGCTATGGCATTTTAAGTTTAAAACCTGGGTGTATTGTTCTAGACCTGGCTTACCCGGGTGGACTACTCGAGCAGGAGGGGGTGGCAGTGTACCAGAAATACAGAAGCTTCACCTGCATTGCAACTTGTTCGAACCTCGTTCTAAAATTAGGATATGACTCTAATAGAAAAGAAGCCACGCGAAGTGTATGCTTCCCAGAAGATTCAAAATACTCAGATAGAATAGGGTTTCATAACAATTTATATATAGTTCAATCAATATCAAAGCGGTAAAAAGCCGCATTTAGCACATTAAGCCCAAACATGTAAAAAAATTCAGAAAATAATCAAAAGTCAAGTACAACAGTTATTCTATGCTCAAATTCCGAACCCTGAACTAGAAGTTCTGGGTTCTTGTCCCCAGCAAAGTCACCAGGGCTGTCATACCTCCTTTTTCCGCAAGGAATAAAGAGTTTTTCCAATTAAAGAGACATTAATCAAAATGAGATTATTTATTTGTTCAGAGTCGCCACTTGGAATAATTTATTGTGAATAAGTGAAAAAGTATATGAACCAAGCTTTTACGAAGTTTATCAAAGATGTTGTCAACCAACAATACAAATTTTGAGAATAAGAATTGTTCTTTGCTGCTAGGTGGTGTCTGTTTCCCCTTTTTCCTAATATCCTTTTTTTTATCCTAAAATTCCTTTTCCCTCATTGTCACGTCCTCCGTCCCCTTTTCCATTTTTTCTGTCTCTATTTTGTATGTGCGTTGTGGCTGAGTGTTGTTGGGTTGAGAGAATGAGAGGGTGATGGAATTCGGTCGACTTTTCTTAGCAAATGAATCTGCCATTTTTCACTTTCCTTTTTCTTTTGATCTGTTGCAGCTGATTTCTCTTGGGGGTGACTACTAGGTTAGGGATTAGGCCATAGATTTTGTTATATTTGGGTTTATATT
Organism: Nicotiana glauca; assembly: GCA_026770625.1. Taxonomy (NCBI): domain Eukaryota; kingdom Viridiplantae; phylum Streptophyta; class Magnoliopsida; order Solanales; family Solanaceae; genus Nicotiana; species Nicotiana glauca. The sequence goes on along the minus strand of MU694826.1, from coordinate 39,888 downwards.
TCGAGTGTTGGAATTGATAGTGGCGTTGGATGAAAGCAGATCAATGACTATGATTAAAGAAAGGGTTTGATGGGTGAGAAAAGGGTTTGGGCTAAAAGGAATTGGGAAGAATGAACCTTTGTTTTGCTAGGCCACTAAAATCCGAAAATAAGCTCCCAATTGGCCCAAATTCAATTAGTTCTCATTAAATAAAAATAAAATAAAAATACTTCCAAACTATTAATCTTAGTTAATAAGAATAAATATTATAAAATATTAATAAGCTTATATATATATATATATATATATATATATATATATATATATATATAACATTATAAAACTTTTTTTGTGTTTTTAAACGTATGTTTTTAAAACTAAAACGAAAAGTTGATTGAAATCCTATTAAAATGAAAATAAAATAAATATTTTTAAAATATTGCTTTTAAATTTTGCGCGGGTCAAAATTAAGTGCTTACACGGGCCTAATAAAAATATTTATTTAAAATATAAAAAGTATACTGCCTCTAGTGATGGAAAGTCAAAATTGGGTCTTTATTTAGAGGAATCAAAGCTTGATCTTGAGAAGTTTCAAGAGATGGATATTGTCATATATTTGAAGAAGCATTCGTGAAAATATCTCAATTTTAGTGATGGCACGTGATGTAATTAGTATTTCTATTATCACTGTAGCATCGAAATCAACATTTAGCATTAGTGGGCATGTTCTTACTGTGATGACCCGACCCGTCGTCTCATGAGTTACCACTTCGTTTCCCCTATTTTCAGCTTCTTTATGCTTCATTATCCATATCTCTATGATCGATTTGGTTTGGATTGATTTTAGAAGGAAATGAGACACTTAGTCTCTTTAAGGAAAGCTTTGTTTGGAAAAGTCAACAGGATGTTGACTTATGTGTTAGAAGGCTCGGATATGATTTCCGGTGATTCGGTTAGCTTTGGGGGATGATTTTGACTTAGGAGTGTGGTAGGAAGTGATTTTGGAGGTCCGGTGTAGAATTAGGCTTGAATTGGCGAAGTTAGTATTTTGGCGATTTCCGGTTGATAGGTGAGATTTTGATCCGAGGGTCGGAATGGAATTCCGAGAGTTGCCGCAGCTTCGTTAGGTGATTTGGGATATGTGTGCAAAATTTCAGGTCATTGGGAGGTGTTTTGGTCAGGTTTTTGACCAAATGCAAGTTTCGGGAGTTTTAGAAGAACTTAGGCTTAAATCCGATGTAATTTGATGGTTTTAGTGTTGTTTGCGGTATTTTGATGATTGAAGCAAGTTCGAATAATGTTTTAGGATGGGTTGACACTTTTGGTTGAGGTACCGGAGCCTCGGGGTAATTTCGGATGGCTATTGGGATGAATTTTTGACTTGCGTTATTACTGGGATTGCTGGTTCTGGTATTTCCGCATTTGCGGAAATAGGACTGCAGATGCAGGGAGGTGGATCGCAGGTGCGAGTTTCTTGGAAAGTTGGTTTTTTGCAGATCCGGGCTTGCAGCCGCATCTGCGATATTAGCTATTGGGGATTTTCGTAGAAGCGGACAATTCTCCGCAGAGGCGGAATCCGCAGATGCGGAGTTTGACCGCAGAAGCAGTCCAGGCGTTTAGGTGGAACTCCGCAGATGCGGTATATGGATTGCAAACGTGAAAAGGTCTGGACAGAAAGGGGTTTTAAAGTTTCATTTTGTGCCGCGAGCTAAGGTATTTTTCCACCATTTTTGAACATCCTTGAGAGCTTTTGGACGAGAATTAAAGGGGATTTCAACTGGGATTGATTGGAGGTGAGTTCTATGACCTAAAAACATGATTTAATTGTAGAAACAACTTAGAAATTCATGAGCTTTGGTACTTCAAATTGGATTTTGATGGGTCATTTGAGCTCGGACTTGGGAGTTCTTAATATGTATAGACTCGTGACAAGATAAGGAATCCGTTGATGTAAAATTTTATAGAATTAGAGAAGTGGGCTCGGGGCTCGGGGCTCGAGTTTTGCCAATTTTGAGATTTTTAATATTCTTTGATTTGTTTTCGATTGGGTATTATTCCATTGGCATATTGTGACGTATTTCGTTCTGGTTTTGGATAGATTCGACGCGCGTAGAGGCTGATATGCGGGGCAAAGGCATCGCGGGCTAGAGATTTCACCGGTTCGAGGTGAGTAATGATTGTAAATGATATCCTGAGGGTTTGAAACCCCGGATTGCACATCATAGTGCTATATTGAGGTGACTTGCACGCCGGATAGCGAGCGTAGGGTAGAGCACTATTGGGGATTGTGACTTGGTCAGTCCCAATTGATGATTTTTACTGCATATTTGACTGAAACTTATTTGTTGATATCATGACTTGGGTTGATTGCCATATTTGGGCTTCGTGCCAATTATTTGAATCCTTTGGGGATTTTTATCACTATTTTCTCACTGTTTTGACTTATTATTTGAACTCAGTCCTGTTGATTTCTACTGTTTTGCAAACTCAGCAACTTTTACTCAAATTTGAAATTTAAACGATATTTCTAAATAATGTTTTGGGCCGAGAAACACTGTTTTACTAATGCCCGAGGGGCTTATGATGTTTTCTAGACTGAGTGAGGCCGAGGGCCATATGTGAGGATATGCTGAATGATATGAGGCCGAGGGCCTGAGATGCATTTGTATTCCATGAGGTGGCTTGAGTGACGTGAGGAGGCTTTCAGGCCTTGTGAGTGATGTGAGGAGGCTTTCAGGCCTTATGTTGATATAGCGCTTGGGCCGTAAGGGGACCCTCCGGAGTCTGCACACCCACAGTGAGCGCGGGTACCCATATAATCTGAGAGTGAGCCCAAGGGGCTGATGATACTGACCCCGAGGGGCTGATACTATGCTGAGTGACTGACACTGGGCCCGAGGAGCTGATACTATTTTGAGAGTGTTCTGAGAGTGAGCTCGAGGGGCTGGTACTGTTATGAAATATTGCCCGAGGGGCCAACTCTTATTTTGCTCATCTTGCATATTTACCTGCCTTTATACCTGTTATTTTATGGTATTTGTGCCCGAGGGGCCAACTCTTATTTTGCTCATCTTGCATATTTACCTGCCTTTATACCTGTTATTTTGTGGTATTTGTGCCTGAGGGGCGGATCTTCTATGCTATTCGGCACTAACTGTTTTGAAATTATTTCTCAACTGTTGTAAAGATCATTTTCAAAAGAGGTTTAAAACTGAGCCAAGATATTTCTAAAGATTTCATAGTTTCACTGATTTTCTTTTTGGATTGTATACTGCTTCTATACAGTATGTTGGTTGCTTTACATGATTTTTTACTGTTCAGTTGGTATTTACCTTTATTACTCACTGAGTTGGAGTACTCACTTTACTCCCTGCATCTCGTGTGCAGATGCATATATCTATTCACCCGTTAGCGGGTTTTGGCCGATCAGAGGCATAGTTATATGAACTAAGGAGTTGACTGTCAGCGTTCGCAGCACCATTTTCCTCTCTTTTGTTCATTATTTTGGTTTTGTATATTTTAGATCTTGTAGTGGATTTACATTCTGATAGATGCTCGTGACTTGTGACACCCCGTTTGGGCTATGTCGGGATTGTTTCCTTGCTATTATAACTGTTTTACACGTGTTTTGGACTTGTTAATGGTAATTAAGTGTTAAAAGAGATGTTTGCACTTCTCTGGTTGGCCTTGTCTTCACGAGAGGCGCCAGCACAGCCGGGTTTAGGAAATTGGGTTGTGACAAGTTGGTAGCAGAGCCTAGGTTACTAGGTCTCACGAGTCATGAGCAGGTTTAGTAGAGTCTCGTGGATCGGTATGGAGACGTCTGTATTTATCCTCGAGAGGCTGCAAAACCTTCAGGAAAACTTCATATTCTTGGAATTCTTATCGTGCGTCCTTGATTCAGCTTGAAATGTAACTCTTGAAATTCCTTCCACACGTTCGCATGCGCTTATGAGCGCTCAGTATCAGATGTGCCTCGATGGCTTATGATTCCCTGATCGAGGGGTGAGATATGATCTCTATGAGTTTATATTGGTCCAGTCTGGAGGACTTGAGACCGGACCTTTGCCTATGGCTTGAGCACCGAGGTTCTGATTGTATGAGCAAGTGTTTTGAACTTATATGTTTGGTACTGTCCCTGCTAGTGGGAGTGACAACTGGTTAGCTACGTGATGAATATGTTAGTACTGTGAGATGTATTTATGTGACTTGGAAGTGACGAGGGAGGTCTGCCGGATGATAGATGACCTAATAAGTGCTTGATTTCCATTGTGACTGGATGTGTAGCCCCAAGTTATGGGCACGTGAAGACTCTTTTCATGTCTCCTAGTTGGGAGTGAAGTAAATTTCATGTTGCGGTATGAGTTCAGACTCAGGAAGACTAAGTAATTGTGCAATGTGTATGATGGTTGAAGGCATACAGAAATGTTATATTGAGGCGAAGCAGGTGGGTTATCTCATGCGGATTGTTCTAAAATGGTGTGATCCTTATGTATATGTTGGGAGATCTCATGTGTAATTGAAAAGTACGTGTTGAAATTCAAAATTTCGGGTCGCTTAAGAGAGTGGGCTTCATTGTTGCGGGGATGAATGCGTGATTTGCAGAAGATTTTCAGTACTAGATGATCTGTGATTTCACAAGCGTTCAAATGATTTGAGTTTAATCTCACCATGGTATTGTGACATTAATAGAGTAAAAGTGTCATGAGTTATTGAGTGTATCTGGACCTATGGCTTTGAGCTAAGTTGGGGAGTCAGCCGAGAGCAGTGGATTGCACGGTTAGGTGCTAGGTTGGTTCTAGTTTGGGGCATGCGAGTGAATTTCCTATGACTGGAGTAAAGGAAATATTTGACAAAGGATATATTATGCTTCACAGAGTATGAGAATCACGGAATATCTAGAGAATTGTAGATAAAGAATGCTCGGCGCATAGAGCAGGAAGTTGCTTGGTTGTTCTAGGATGAGGACTTCATATTATGGTATAGGAGTGCCAATGTGGCACGGGTGGTTCTGTTCATTAGGTCAGGTAAGTTGCAGTTGAATAATAGTGAATGACTTGCGAGGATGGCTCTAATGTGTTAAATATTTACAGGGAACAATCGGGTATTTTAAAGTTGCATGTGTGATTAGAAACTGTGTTTCCATTGGAAGAGGTTCAGAATTGTGGTACTTCTATGTTAATTATGGGAATTCTATGTATCAGTATCAGGAAAGTAAAGGTAATAGATTTAAATTCGCAGGAGGTTCTTTAGAGTGAAGTATTCTGGATGTGGTGTTTCTGGGAATGTTTAAGAAAGTATTCAGCGACGTATGAGCCTTAGACGGTGTGGCTTTGTGCTTGGTTCCGTATGGTAAGTCTTAGTTGAGGCATTGTGGTGCTACAGCAAGAGGGAATATCTTATTGATGATGAATCGGAAGAAAATTTAGATAGATGGAGTAGCTTGATGATAGACCGAATCAGTATGGTAAGGAAATGATTAATTATTTGTAGGTGCTCGGGGTAATGGGCTCTTACAGGTAATTTGCAGCAATGCTCATGGGTTTTGATGGCTTGCTTAGCTTGGTCTAGTTAGAAGGATTTAGTCCTGGCAGTTTAATGCGTGCAAACGGAATTGGTAGAGTTCTTGTTGATTTCTACCATAGCCGGAGAGGTGCATTTTCTACAAATATGAGAGGTATGGGATGTGCAATGATTTTTCTTCTAAATGGGATCAATGGAAGTTCTTGACTAGTTGAGCGCATAGATGTCTGTGGCTCGGAAGGGAGATAAAAGTTTTCATGTAATACTTAGATGGTATGGTACATGCGGTATGTTGTACAGGATCGAGACTGGTGTGTGCTAGGTTACAGTTCAGTTATGAAAGGAAGTTTATAAAACTCGCAGGCAACGGGTAGCCTCAGATGATCAAGGATATGGTACTTCTAATTGGAAGTGATTTGATGAGAGTATATGTCTCAGAAAAAGGGTAATGTGATTAAACTAATGATACATCAGTAGTATTGCGGTACTTTTTGGCTGGATCGACTAGTGGTATTCAGGTTGCTTGGTGGCATAGGGAAACTTTAGAGTATCTATCATGGAATGATTGGGTATTAAAGGTGTGCATATGTTCGGGTGGAAAATTGGGATTGGATATGATGATTCATGTGTCGTGTGGATGTGCAAATAGAAGTTCTCATATCAGGATATGATGTGGTTGTAGATCGTGTGTATCGGCACTGTTTAGCAACTACCGAGATTTGGAGGCCCGAGTGGATCTTTCTTTGCTTGGTATATTAGATTTTGGATATGATATTGGGGTGTAGACTAGTTGTCTCAATGTTGGGTTATTCTGGACTATTGCGCTATAGGCTATGCCGGAAACACCACGGGTTGAGTGGCGAGGTGCGTCAAATTATGTTCTAACAGAGTGGTTTATATTTCAAAGACCAGCGGACGGTTGGGAAGGATTACTTTTCTTAATTGGGCCTTCTTGAGGGATGTCAGTGCAGAGGTTTCTACCATTGATTTGATTCCGATGTTGAAGGACTTTTTGGATGCATTTCTTATGGCTGGGCATGTCACCGGGCGAGGTTGTGGATTTCGGTATTGATTTGGTGCCGGGCACTGGTTCGTATGGCTCTGGTAGGAGTTGTAGTAGTGGAAGTAGAAGCTTCAGGCTTCCTTGATGATGAGTTCATTGGTAGGTCAATGTGGATGTGTGTTCTAGCTTTAGTTGGCTTGGTTGGCCTCGATTTGTATTGTTGAGGGATAGGTCGATTCGATCGTTATTGAGCTTGTTAGTGATCTGGGGAGATCTAAGAGTTTCTTTTCTGTGTTGTGAGGCATTATGATTTGTTGGTTATGGGCACATATGGTGCGGTTCCATTTGGGATTCATAGTGGAAGTCGAGCGGGAAAAGTAATGGGGTGTTTCTCGGTAAATGGAGTATCGGTTATGACCTATCGGGTTGCATGGTATATGTTATTTATCTCACCATGGGTATGATGATGTGCTTTTGTTCCAGACGTCAAATGGTGCGTGGTTGCCGATTTTGAGCATAGTGACTTGAGGTGTGCCATGTGTAGCTGTGTTTGGATAGGATCGCGCATTCTAGCGAGGCTACGTGGAGATATGACCATTCGGGGTAGATTCATGTGTTCTATTTCTATGATGTGAGATGGGGTCTCAGCTTGCATTGTGATGGTACTGATGAGCTTGAGGTACAGCTCTTTCGTTTGGGGTCGTTTTCATGAATTGAGTATATTCAGACCGTTTCTTATTGGTGCGTGAATTATACAAGTTGTGGCTTAGGCCTGTATTGATGTGTCACGTCACCAGAGTGGTGTGTTGGATTCGAGGTGATCGTTGGGGTCATTAATGAATACGATCGGATTTGATTTCAGCTTGTTGGAAGGATAATGTCTAGGATTCGGCTCGAAAATCTGATGTGGTATTAGCCAAAAGGGAAGTGACTTCATAAATGGTTGGCCTGAGAAATGGGTACGGTTTATTGCGTGTTTCATTTATCGTTAGCAGTATATCGAAGTGTTGGAATAAGATCTTAGTTGATAAGAGGTTTTCTACCGGTATTCGGGTGTTGTGTGCAGCTGCTGTGAATAGAAGTTATCATTTCGAATATTGGAGTTATGTGGTATATCATATAATTGTCGGCGCCCCCCTTTTTTTCCTCACGGAATCGGGTATACGACATTTGGGAAGACAACTCTATTCCCTTTTGGGAGTTAGGTTTTAGATTTTGGAGAGTTGCCACCTAATGATTATAGTGCATTAGGACACTTTAAGAAGAATTAAAGATGAAAACCAGAGTTGGGTAAGGGCTTGAAATTATCCCGAGGGGAAGGTGTTAGGCACCCCTCAAGATCCACTAGTATGGTTCCCGGCCATGCTACAATTGTGACTTTAAATGTAAGCAAATAGGTAAACAAGCAAGCATTGCAAATACGGAAAAACTGTTACAAATAAAATTTAAAGATGCTGAAATTTAGAAGATAACAGTTTTGCAACTTAAGAAGAGATACGCAATGAGGGGAGAGATCAAATAATGACGCAAATAACTTAGGGAAAGAAACAGAAGCGGAAGTTTGAAAAAGGTTTTGGGAAACTTTTTAAAAACTTGAAAATAACAAACTAATAAAGAGGGAGGGGGTCCTAGGTTCATACATTACATGGATCATTCGCACAACACTGGTACCTGATAGTATGCATAGTGTTATCGTGTGATCATCATCTCCATGTCTACCATTCCCACCCCGTTAAGGTATTAAAGCACGGAACGATATCATTCACCTACTGCATGCTATTACCCGTCCCAAACTATCAGTCCTGGGGTGTTAGGACTTCTAATCCTAAAAGGGAAGAAAGGGATGGGGCCTTTATGAAGTTTTAAAGGATAAAATTCTAGTTGCAACATTCAAAACAAGTAGCAAGTAAAAGGGGAGAACAAACAGTCATATAAGGCTCAAATTAACCCCGGAAATCAAACAATCATTTAGTTTAGCATGCCTTAACAAATACTGGTTTGGTCTTAGATGAAAATTACGCAGCGAGCGGACTGGTTCAACACATAGATTTAGATAGAATATATGCATTAGGCAACTTGGATACAGTTGTCGGATATTAAAGTATTTACAGCGGGTTATTTAGAAAAGTACTGATTTCAGAAGATAGACTAATGTAGAAGAGTTTTTGAAAGAGAGAACAGACTGCAGACTTAGCTTAGAAATGAGTTTTAAAGAAAATCAGCGGACTGTCCGGTTATAAACACAAAAATAATTGTAAAGAATTTTGGAGAAAAGACAGAACTATCTGTGGCAAGATTAAGCGGCAGAACTGTTTTAAAAGACGAGTTCAGGAAGACTTGAATTTGGTCGGAAAACACCTAGGCAGAATATTAGAAAAGAAACCATTTCAGAAAAGATGCAGATTTGAAGAACTCAACTTTTAGGACAAATGTACACTGATTCGAGAGAGTTTTATCAAAAAGATTAAGGCTTTTGAAAACATTACCAGTAAGGACCAGTTAACAGATCATTATCAGACGAACTTGATGCGAAATCCTATAGGCATGATATGTACATTTTATTTTTCAGAACCTGTTAGAGAATTTATGAAGAGATGACTGTTTTTAATTAATCCTACATTTTGCCTAATGAATATGCATTCCCTATAGATATGATATCTATACATGAATTTTCAGGAAAAAAAGCTTAGAATTCTTATAGGCAGGATCTCTATATGCGTTAGTTACAGAATATGAGCGTTGAATCCTATATGCATGATTTCTTTATGATTTGCAGTATAGTTAAACATTAAATCCTATAGGCAGGATTTCTAGGTGACTTGCAGCATAATTAAATGTTAAACCCTATAGGCATGGTATCTATGTGATTGAATTAGAGATGTTAAACAGACCAATAGGCAGGATTTCTAGAAAAAGAGAGTCCTAAAGCATGTTATCTACCCTTATTGATGCAAGAAAGTAAAACCCCTCCCACACCCTTTTACTATATTCCCTCGAGTTTTTATACAAATTATTACTGACCGGCTAATAAAAATACATCAAAAGCCAACAGCTAGATCCGAGCAGCCTAATTCAATCCTAATGTCCAATAACATGTGTTTAACCAACTCCGGGATCCAGATTTCCAAAGCCCTCTCTTTACCCAGGGTGTTTCAAAGTTCCAAAGAATCTCAGGGATCCCCGGCATTGCTTACACCCCAGATACCATTAGAATTAGGAACAGTGCAGTGTGGAAGAGCCAGCTCTCAGGCATCCAAGTTCAAAGAGAGCTCAGGGGTCCCAAAGCATGGCTTGCAAGAGAGAGGCAGACCTTATAGCTAGGAATAGGTGCAAAGTGAAAGGGAATTAGGGAGCCATGACAGGTGGTGGTCATACCTAGCCATAAGGTAGGATGGCACACCCCTGACCACTTGTTTAGTCAAACAAATTATGAGTAGACCCTTGCAGGTCAAAACAAAGTCTGGATAGTGATTAGGACACTATCAGACTCAAGTCCAAGGCTCAAGCACATAAAAAGGGAAAAGGGAAGTGGGAATTGATTGAGTTAGGGGTTTAAAGAACCCAGTTCAAAGTCATAGACAGCAATATTATAGTGCTGCTATGCCTTGAACCATACTCACATACAAAGGGAAAGGGAAAGGGTATTCACATAAGAAAAGTAGCAGCAAAGTTACAGAAACATAGTGCAGGAAAACCAAACGGAATTAGAATGTAAACACATAGTGGAGTAGCATTATTTAAACTAAGAGAAACATACCAGTTGCAAAGTAAGGATAAGCAGAAAAATAGAGCAAGAAAATAGCAGGAACAAACTCAAATTCTCAGCAGAACACTTGAAAGTTCAGAGAGACATCAAAGGTACTTAAGAAGGTAAAGAGTGGAAGTAGAGAAAAGAAGAGAGTTGAAAGCAGAGCTATGTGTATAAGAGTACAAAATTCGAGAGTTTGTTCAATTGTGAGGTCTCAAGTGCAGAAAAGAAGTCTCTAAGTGCAGAAGGATAGCCCCCTTTTATAGTGCAGAAAACAAGTAGGAAGAGGTAAGAAATAACTTTGAAAAATCAGTCTCAATGATTTCCCTTCAGTCAAGGGATTTGATTTCAAACGGGTATAAGGTTATTAAGGAAAGAAAATAACTAAAAACCCTTTTCCAGAGTAATATAATAGGGGTAAATACACAGAGGCATTATTTAAGAAAAGAGCCTAGTAGTACACGGTTTGGGCAAAAAAAAGGAAAGGCAATCAATCAACAGCCAGTAAAATCAGGAGTTGAGGTTTGTTATGCATGAATCCAACCAGGAAAGGTGGAGAGGGGTTTAATCTAGAGAAAATCAGTAACACTCAATCAAACCTTATAAAAAGGAATTCGGAATCAATCACAAGTTGGCAAAAGGACTTTTGAAAGAAAAGTTTATCATATATAAAGCATACAGACATGTAAAAAAAGAGAGAGAGACTAGTGTAGAAAGAATTCAAAGTCATAACAAAGAGGTCGAGTTCATTTTGTAGATTCGGAATGAGTCATAGAGAGTTAAGGGTCCTGAATAGAACATTAGTCAAGCCTACCCAAAAACCCCCAAATACTAGGGTTTCCGACTCGAATCAGATGTATAGACGGGAAGACAACAACTAGAACAGGCTCAGTAGTCTTTATCAGAGACTTATGAGAAAACAAACAAATAGCATAGCAGGTTCAAGGCAAATGTAACATAGAAACCAATTTTGAAGCACATGGAACATGTTTAAGCAAAGCTTGCCACTCAAACAAGTTGAGAAGAGAATAGGCGATATAAGCTTAGGAAAACAATAGATGAAACATGCTTAGAACTTAAAACAAAAGTCTAGTAAAGGCAAACAAGGGATTAAAAACATAGTAAAAAAAATACAGTAAAGGGACTCATAAGATAGACATGTAAAAGCATGTTGTAGAAACCAGTTGAAGAAATAATAGAAGAATATGCATAATACGGCAAATACAAAGACACAAGAGAAAACATGCGAGAAAAGGACATAAGAACATGGCATAGACAAATTCACACAAAAAAAAGAAGAAAAAGAAAAGTTAGAAAAACGTCTTAAGATTTCTTCAAAAACGCTAAATCGGAAACAAATAAATTTTGAAAGGAAAATTGGGGAAAACGTTTTAAAAACTCCATTAGAGCACAGATATAGCATAGATCTAAACGAATAAACGAAAAAGAACCTTGAATATGCTAAGGTTTCTAAGAACCCTAAAGGACGAGAAAGGCTTGGAAAATACGAGATCAGATATGAGTCGATAAGGTCGGAACCAAGCTCAGGAGGCTAAGATATGCCGGAGCATGGCCGGAGATGGCTGAAAACATTGAATCGACGAAGGTCTGGGTGAAGATCCTCGAAGACTGGCCTCGATTCCTCAGGTATCAGGCATGTGAGAGCAGTAGGAGGTGCGTATAGGTCGTCCATGGCTAGGGCATCCATGGATACTGGGGGATTTGAGGTCGAAGAGGGGTAGGCGGCGATTAGGGTTTTGAGAGCGTTTGAGAGAAGAGAGTAATTAGAGGCGGCGTATCTGAGAGAATGGGGTAGGGTTTGAGGTTGTTTGCAATTAAAAAAGGAAGGGAGAGATCTGAGTCGTTGATCAAAATGATCAACGGCTCAGATTTTAAAGAACCGGGCAGGTTCGGGTAATTGGATCAGGGTCGGGTTGGCATGGTAGTTGGGCTGGGCAATTTGAGCCTTAATTTGGGGGTGAATTGGAGTGCAAAAATAGGCTATAATTGAAAGGCATTGAAGCCAAATCATAAATAGCCAATTTTCCCCTTTAATTTTTATAAAATAGTAATACAATTTTAAAAAGCAAATTAAGAGTACTGGGTAAATAAATATTAACTTAAAAATGCTGGGACTAATTTTATAAACATAAAATGTCATAGATTACAAGATAGGCTATAATTGCAACTATATGCAATTTAGCTTTAAAAATACCAAATGAACTTGTAAAAATATGCGAAAATTAACTTAATTATATTTTGGTATAAATGTGAAAATAAAATGAATTACTCACCAAGATGATAATTTTGGAAATAATTATTGGGTTTTGTTTTATAAAAATAGGCAATAAATTGGGTTTAAAAAATCATTAAAAATGCCAAAACTCTTGGTTGTGCTTGTATATGCACCAATATGCTATTTTGGAAATATTTGGGTATAAAAAATACTTAGGAAAAAATTGGGTATCAATAGCTTCCCCTCTTTAACTGGGAAGGATGAAAGAGTTGTCGGGTAAAGATATGACGGCCAATTTTGACCAGAAACAGCGATTTGAAAAGAATTTGACCGAGCTCCGATTTCTGAGCTGCCTACATATCCCTAGTTTTACAAGAATCAGGCCGAATGTAGTTCAGGAACCATTGGGGGAACATGCCGATGGAGATTCAAAAGATACGGACACGATGTTTAGGTGGCAAAAGGTATTTTGAAGTTGATAGGCTGCAGGAGCCGGAGTGGAATCGCTCCTGCTGAGACGGCCGTTGCTAGCTGGTGTACCTACAAGTGAGCAATACAGACGTATATCGTGCATAAACTTAAACGTGATGCAAGTTCTCGTTGGACCATGAATGTTGTCTTCGGACGGTTAGAATGACGTACTCAGACCATGATGTCCTGGGCCATGAAGCGCAAAATAAGGATTCGTAGGCTATGAAATGATGTTCTCGGGCTATGATAATGGTGCCTCCGAACCATGATGCCTTTGAATAATGATGTGCAGGATATAAAGTGGGGTCCTCGGGCCATGGCATGGTGTTCTCGGGCTATGAAGATGATGCCTCCGAACGATGATGCCTTTGGACAGTTTGGCGATATTTCAGCCCATGAAATGCAAGATTTGGCGGTATTTCAGCCGATGCAAAAGCGTAAAGGGCGATATTCCAGCCGACGGAAATTTAAATGAGACAGGCGATGTTTCAGCCGATGAAAGAAATGTAAATGGCGATATTTTAGCCGGCAGAGAATTTAAATAAAGCAGGTGATGTTTCAGCCGATGTGAAAAGTAAAATGGCGATATTTCAGCCGACAGAAATTTAAATAAGACGGGCGATGTTTCAGCCGATGTAAGAAATGTAAATGGCGATATTTTAACCGGCAGAGAATTTAAATAAAGTTTGGCGATGTTTCAGCCGATGCAAGAAAATGTAAATGGCGATATTTCAACCGATGCAAGAAATTTAAATGGCGATATTTCAGCCGGCAGAGAATTTAAATAAAGCAGGCGATGTTTCAACTGATGCAAGAAATGTAAATGGCGATATTTCAGCCGACAGAAGTTTAAATAAGATAGGCGATGTTTCAGCCGATGCAAGAAATGTAAATGGCGATATTTCAGCCAGCAAAGAATTTAAATATAGTTTGTTGATGTTTCAGCCGATGTAAGAAATGTAAATGGTGATATTTCAGCAACAGAAGTTTAAATAAGACAGGCGATGTTTCAGCCGATGCAATAAATGTAAATGGCAATATTTTAGCAGATGCAAGACGTAAGTAAAAGTGGAAATATTTCAGCTATGCAAGTGGAGGTAGAGCTTAACCTCGGAAGGCAGAAGGTAGCCTTATGCAATGCAGGAAATGCAGATGGAGACAACGCTTAGTCTCGGAAGACAGAAAGGTAGCCTTATGCAATGTAGGAGAATACGGATGGAGACAACGCTTAGTCTTGGAAGGCAGAAAGGTAGCCTTATGCAATGCAGGAAAATGTGGATAGAGACAACGCTTAGTCTCGGAAGGCAGAAAGGTAGCCTTATGCAATGCAGGATAATGCAGATGGAGACAACGCTTAGTCTTGGAAGACAGAAAGGTAGCCTTATGCAATGCAGGAAAATGTAGATGGAGACAACGCTTAGTCTTGGAAGGCAGAAAGGTAGCCTTATGCAGTGCATGAAAATGTAGATGGAGACAATGCTTAGTCTCGGAAGGCAGAAAGGTAGCCTAATGCAATGCGGGGAAATGTAGATGGAGACATCGCTTAGTCTCGGAAGGCAAAAAGGTAGCCTTATGCAATAAGATAAAGCGAATAGTAAGAAACAAAAAATTCTTAGCTAATAGCTGATTGTGATATTGCGGCTGCTGGGCCATTGCATGCAGATAGCGAATGCGCATAGGCACAACGGTTCGATGCGGTAGTGTAACACGTTTGGTAACTTTGTGACTTGGGTGCCTGCATCTGAAGAAAATTGTGAGTTTTGTAAACGGGAAAGGTTAGTTCACTCTTTTGTGGCTTTCGACGTTGCATGTCATTGGAGTAGCGTTGCTAAACAGCAGCTATCATAGTTATGCATGATTTAACAAATATAACGTAAGTAGAAAATAGTTTTATTTAGATGAAGCAACGACTGCAATGCAGTTCAAAGCATTGCAACCTCTCTAGCTCCGGAATTTTGAGGGCCCTCCTCAAAATTCTGCCCCAGTTTACTAGGCTAGCACTTTTGACGGCTGCGCTGAACGAATGTAAAATTGACTTCGAAATTTTGAGGGTCTTCCTCAAAATTCTGCCCCAGTTTATTGAGATGACATCCTTGGTGATGAGCGGCTAAAGACAAACTTTGGAATTTTGATGGTCCTCTTCAAAATTCTGCCCCAGTTTCTATAATAGGGGGGAAATGAGATTTTTATTAAATTGTGGCTGAACCCATAGGGCTGCCTACGTATCCCCTCTTAAATGGGAATCAGGTCAGACGTAGTTCAAATTACATCATAAATCATCATAGGTGATTACATATAATATCGTTTTACTGCATCTGAGTTGATTGGCTTTGGCTAGACTTCTCCGTCCATTTCTGCAAGAATAAGGGCTCCTCTAATTAGAACCCGGTGAACCATGTACGGACTTTGCCAGTTGGGAGAGAACTTCCCCTTGGCTTCATCTTGATGCGGGAATATTTTCTTCAACACCAGCTGCCCCGGCGTAAACTTCCTTTGCTTAACTCTCTTGTTGAAGGCTCTGGACATTCTATTCTGATACAACTGACCGTGGCAAACTGCATTCATCCTTTTCCCATCTATAAGGGCTAACTGCTCGTAACGACCTTTTATCCATTCTGTGTCGTCCAACTCTGCTTCTTGTATGATCCTCAAGGAGGGAATTTCTACCTCGGCTAGAATGACCGCCTCTGTACCATAAACCAGCATGTAGGGAGTTTCCTCAGTTGATGTGCGGACCGTGGTGCTGTATCCCAGCAAAGCAAATGCCAACTTCTCATGCCATTGTTTATGACTTTCGACCATCTTCCTTAGTATCTTCTTGATATTCTTGTTGGCCGCCTCCACAGCTCCATTCATCTGAGTCCTGTAGGCTGTAGAGTTCTTGTGTGTTGATTTTGAACATTTCACACATTGCTTTCATCAAGTCGCTATTGAGATTGGAACCATTGTCAGTGATGATTGATTCTGGAACCCCGAATTGGCAAATAATACGATCACGGACGAATTGTGCCACAACTTTCTTAGTCACAACTTTGTATGAAGCTGCTTTAACCCATTTGGTAAAATAACCGATTGCCACCAGGATAAATCTATGCCCGTTTGATGCGGCAAACTCGATAGGTCCAATGACATCCATCCCCTAGGCGGCGAACGGCCATGGTGAGCTTGTTGCAGTAAGCTCGTTAGGAGGCACCTTTATCATGTCTGCATGTATCTGACAGCGATGGCATTTGCGAACGTACTGGACACAATCTATTTCCATAGTCATCCAAAAATAACCTGCTCAGAGTATCTTCTTTGCTAAGACAATACCATTCATGTGCGGCCCGCAGGTCCCCGCGTGCACTTCGTCCAATAGTCTGGTTGCTTCCTTTGCTTCGACACACCTTAACAAGCCCAAATCGGGAGTCATCCTATACAGGATTCCCCCACTGTGAAAGAAATTGTTGGATAATCTCCGAAGTGTGCGTTTTTGAGCGGCGTTGGCAAGTTCTGCATATTCTCCTGTTGTCAAGTACTCCTTAATGTCGTGGAACCATGTTTTTCCGTCCGCTTCTTCCTCAACGTGAGCACAATAAGCTGGCTGCTCATAGATCTTCACTGGTATGGGCTCAATGAAATTCGTGTCCGGATGCTGGATCATGGATGACAAAGTAGCCAATGCGCCAGCAAACTCGTTCTGGACCCTGGGGCCATGCTGAAATTTTGTCTTTATGAATCTTTTCCTTAACTCCTGTATGTGATTCAAGTAGGGAAGTATATTAGAGTTTTTGGTTGCCCATTCTTCTCGAACTTGATGTATGAGTAGGTCTGAGTCCCTGATCACTAGTAACTCTTGAATGTCCGTGTCAACGGCCATCATGAGTCCCAGGATGCAAGCTTCGTATTTAGCCATGTTGTTTGTGCAAGGGAACCTGAGCTTGGCGGATACCGTGTAATGCTGGCCGATTTCTGATACTAGGACTGCCCCTATGACAACTTCTTTAAAATTGGCGGCCCCGTCAAAAAACATCGTCCAACCATCGTAGGATTCCGCAACATCTTCTCCTACAAAGGACACTTCTTCATTAGGAAAATACATTTTCAAGGGTTCGTATTCTCCGCCGATAAGGTTCTCGGCAAGGTGATCTGCGATGCCTTGACCCTTGATTGCTTTCTGAGTCACGTAAACAATATCGAACTCACTCAACAAGATTTGCCACTTGGCAAGCTTGCAAGTGGGCATGGGCTTCTGAAAAATGTACTTCAGCGGGTCCATCTTGGATATGAGATAAGTGGTGTAGGCACAAAAATAATGCCTCAATTTCTGAGCTACCCAAGTCAGAGCACAACAGGTGCGCTCTAATAAGGAGTACCGGGCCTCGTACGGGGTAAACTTCTTACTGAGGTAGTAGATGGCCTGCTCCTTTATTCCCATCTCATCATGTTGTCCCAGAACACAACCGAATGCTCCATCTAAAACTGCAAGATAAAGTAATAAGGGCCTTAATGGTTCGGGCGGAACCAAGACTGGTGGCATAGATAAGTACTCCTTGATTCTGTCAAAGGCTTTCTGACAATCGTCGGTCCATCTAGTAGCAGCGTCCTTCTTTAGCATTTTAAAGATGGGTTCACAAATGACTATGGACTGGGCTATGAACCGGCTGATATAGTTGAGTCTCCCCAGGAAACTCATCACGTCCTTTTTGTTCTTTGGCGATGGCAATTCTTGGATGGCTTTGACCTTTGATGGGTCCAATTTTGTTCCTCGATGACTCACGATGAAACCCGGTAGTTTTCCGGTAGGAACCCCGAATGCACACTTGTTGGGATTCAGCTTCTGGTTATACCTTCTCAGTCTATTGAAGAACTTTCTCAGATCTTCCATATGATCAGCGGCTTTCTTGGATTTGACGATGATATCATCCACATATACCTCGATCTCCTTGTGTATCATGTCGTGAAAGATAGTAGTCATGGCTCTTATGTAGGTGGCGCCAGCATTCTTCAATCCAAATGGCATTATTTTGTAGCAATACATTCCCCACGGCATGATGAAAGCCGTTTTCTTTGAATCCTTCTCATCCATCCATATCTGATGATACCCAGCAAAACAATCAACAAAAGATTGCAACTCATGCTTGGCGCAGTTGTCGATAAGAATGTGTATGTTTGGCAAGGGGAAGTCATCCTTGGGACTGGCTCGGTTGAGATCCCGGTAGTCGACACAGATTCTAACCTTCCCGTCCTTCTTTGGTACTGGCACGATGTTGGCTAACCATGTTGGATACTCGACCACTTTGAGAACCTTAGCCTTGACTTGCTTAGTAACCTCTTCTTTGATTTTCAAACTCATGTCGGGTTTGAATTTCCTGAGCTTCTGTTTTACTGGCGGACAAGCTGGATCTGTTGGCAACTTATGAGCTACAATGGCCGTGCTGAGGCCAGTCATATCATCATACGACCAGGCAAATATGTCCTCATATTCTTTCAAAAATTCCGTATATTCCTCCTTTTCTGATGGCGACAAGGGAACACTGATGCGAGTTTCTTTGACATTCTCTGCATCTCCCAAATTAATGACCTCAGTTTCTTCTTGGTTGGACTTAGGTCTGTTCTCAAAATTCTCAACCTCTCTGACGGCCTCTTCAGGTATTTCATCTTCTTTTGAATTTATGTCCTTTTGTTGCATTATTTCGTTGCAAGTCACAGTCGTTGGTTTATCGTAAGTAATAGTAATGCTGTATAAAATAGAGTGAATGATAGAGAAAATAATAAGCGAGATATATATGATAAACTGAGATGCTTTGATTAAATTCAAAATTATTTGAAACATCGAAGCTCTTTTCGAAATTAAAGACATTGCGGAAAAAAAATCAACTAGTAAACTAAAAAGAATGCGATGCATGCTGCTTTTGTTTAGCCTTGCTACCCCGAAGCCTTCCAGGCCCTGACGGTCCTAATTGACCAATTGCTGAGGCGGTCTCCTCTGTTCACAGCTTGTATGGAAGGGCCTTCCTCCCCCTCCTCCTCAAAAAGAACACAATAGTACATATCGTCATCCTCTAGGAACAAATTCTTCATGGCTGCCAATGTTTCATCTTCTTCGGACCCATACATAGTATTTGCTGGCTGGAAAGTTTGATCCAGGCTAGGTATCGAAAACTCCAATGGATAGTAGGGGCCGCGCTATGGTGGCGACCAGTTCTGGAATTCTTTCCAAGTATAATCATACCCTAAGCCAAAGGTAGGGCCATGTTTCCTTAGCTTGATGGGCTTAGTGATCCCCTGAAGATTCTTACCGAGCCCCTTTCTAGGCTCGTACCCATACCAATTCAGGATGCTTTCAATCTTGTTGTCCCACCACTTGTCTTTGTCTACAGCATTGGCACTTTCTATATGGTGGTATGTCTCTCCGCCTATTTTCCTTCTGCCTCCAATCATCGGGATGGTCTGGCGACTATATATAGGGTTACTACCATCACCATGAATGATCACCTCTAGGTGGTTCCATTCAAACTTTATCGCCTGATGTCGGGTCGATGCTACGGCTCCAGCAGCGTAGATCCAGGGGCGTCCTAACAGCAAGTTGTAGGATACCGGGACGTCTATCACTTGGAAGTCGACGTAGAACCATGCTGGTCCTATTTGCAGGCACAGGCTGATTTCTCCAATAGTAGATCTCTGGGATCCATCGAAGCCTTTGAAATTGATAGCTCCGTCTCTGATCTCGTGTAGGCCTTTCCCCGAATTTCTAAGAGTTACAAGCGGATAGATGCTGAGGCTTGATCCCCCGTCGATCAGAACCCTGGTGATGAAATAATTTTCGCACTGCACGGTGATGTGCAGTGCCTTATTGTGGCCCAGGCCTTCTGACGGCAATTCGTCTTCATGGAAGGTTATTTTGTGGCTCTCCAACACTTGCCCCACCATGTTCGCCATCTCGCCCCCGGTTATATTGCTGGGCACGTAGGCTTCACTCAGTATCTTTATTAAGGCATTCTTGTGAGCGTCTGAACTTTGCAGAAGAGCCAGGATAGATATATGTGCTTGTGTTTTGTTCAACTGTTCAGCGACCGAGTACTCCTTAGCCTGTATTTTCCTCCAAAGATCATCGGGTCCTATCTAAATGGGATGCCCCGGAGCTTGCTTACTAGATCCGGCTAGGTGTTCTGGGGTGTAGACCCTCCCTGTTCTAGTCATTCCTTGTGCGGCAATCATTTCTCCTATCTTTGTCTTTCCTTTCCTCCTAGCTTCAGTAGTGTAATCCCATGGTATGGCATTTGAGTGGAATAGTATCATGTCAGTCATTGCCACCGGAATAGGCACCCTTGGTGGTAACACAGCAACTTCAAAGGATGTAGGTTCCTTTGGAACTCAGAATTTAACTTCAATTGGGCCAGTCACCTTTGTAGAAGGAGGTGCTTCAAATTCAAGAGGCATAGACATACTCACTTCATCATCTGTGGAGGGCTGATTCTACACTACAATTGGGTTAAGGGTAACTGCCAGCTTCTTTGGTTCATCCCCTTCAGTAATCAAACTTATGGACCCTTTGGGTCCCAATTATCCTCGATCTCGATCATATGAATGTCTCCACCTTTGTGGTTAGGCAGGGGGTTGGTACGGACATTAGGAGCGGGCTCCTTTTCTACAATGACCTTATTATCGATCAGGGTCTGAATCTTATCTTTCAACGAACGGCACTCGTCAAGGGTGTGTCCTTTCATGCCGGAGTGATACGCACAGGTCTTGTTGGGGTTGACCCACTGGGAGGGATTTTCTGGAGCTTTGGCTGGAATAGGAGTGACGTAACTAGCAGCTTTGAGTCTCTCATATAGCTGGTCAATTGGTTCTGCGATGGTTGTGTATTATCTGGGAGGTTTACGGTCAAAATTTGGTCTGGGTCTTGGGAAATTTTGATGGGTGGGCGGTGATTGATAGTGAGAGGGTTGAGCATTATAAGCTTAGTGAACAGGTGCTGGTCGAAAGTATCTGGGCGAGGCGGGTTGATATGTGAGAGGTGGAGAGGACTAGTAAACGGGAGGTGGATAAGAGGGTGCGGGCGCTTGGTAATTTGGGATAGGCTA